>JAVSCE010008000.1:0-15588 GCA_032199065.1 Smutsia gigantea | reverse complement strand
GATTCCTATAGCTGTTATTTTTCTTCAAATAGTTCGAGAAATATTTGAAAGAACTTGGGTCCTTTAGGATAAAAATATAGGCCTCTTGGAAACTCCAAACTTAGGTTTATTCTGAAAATATCCTAAAGAGCCAATGGGTTTTTAAGAGTCTTCTTTGGTGAGCTTTCACTGATTGGGTCTCCTTGAGGAGAGAAGAGATAGGGTAGTTTTGCTTATTTTGGCGGATTTGGCCAAGGATGACGAGCCCAGCTCAACTTAATGCTTGAGGGATGCTCTTCAGTGTACTAAACGCTAAGGAAGTCCACATTCTCTCCGTACTGTAATTTTTAGTCCTAATGTTTCATTAACCTTGTACCGAAGTGTCATTTCGCAAAATGTCAATTATTTTTTTTTAAACTTAAAAGATTTACAGCAGTTTGGGGTTGGACGCATATTCACTTAAGAGAAAACAAAATATTGTTTCCTTTTTTTTCTCCTAACCCTGAAAATTTTCGGGAACTCCTTATTTTTCCTCCAGAATGAAGTCTGACTTCCCTAGGTTAGGTCACCGGGATCCACAGTAAGTCTGTTCTACTGTCCAGCCTCAACTGTTAACAAATTATGCTTCAGCTGTTCCAGAATCATCCCCAATCCTGGGCCTATTTTTTTGAAGATGTACTTTGATGTCCCTTTTGTTTGCTCACATCTTTCGGCCTAGAGGGACATTTCTGTCTTTTTCAAGTTCTGAAATATCAAATCCTCCTTAGCTTTTTAAATGCCATCATTTCTAAGCACTCATATTTCCCTTTATCCCACTTCTTCCCTGGGATCTCAGCATATATATTTTTTATAAGGGTTGATTATGTATCTCTTCTAGAATGTAAACTAGAGGTCAGGATGTAAGCCATCTTTTCTGTTCTTGCATTCCCTTCCCAACCACATGTTTTAAAAGTTGTTGGCAATTAATAAATTTTGAATTAAGTTTGAAAGAACAGCTGCTAAGAGACTTTAAGTTTGTGGATCCAATTTTTGTTTAAATCATAATTCTTAGTCTTTTTAAGAGTCAAAAAGAAAAAAGTAAAAATGCATACAAAATGTCTTGTAGGAATGTTTGCTCTATTTATATTGCAATATGATTGTTGAGCAACTAGAGTTTTACTTTAGTGGAATTCAGCTGCTTTCCAGGATGTCTGTATTTTGCACAGGCCTAATTTGTCTTCTTTGTTAATATCTTTCCTAGTAATTATGTGAATTTTATTTTGTTTCTTAATACCGAAACTATACGTGGAAATAAGTTGGACCCAATATTGAGTTTTTTCTTTATAGTAGACTTTATTTTTTAGAACAGTTTTAGGTTCACAGTAAAATTGAGTGGAAGGCACAAGGATTTCCTTCCTTCCTTCCAGGGAAGTATACTTCTTCTCTGCTCCCACTCATGCATTATTGCTTCCCCCCATTATCAACACCCCCCCACCAGAGTGGAACACTGTTATAATTAATGGACCTGCAATCGATACATCATTATCATCCAAAGTCAGCAGTTTACATTATGGTTTACTTTTGGTGGTGTACATTCTGTGGGTTTGGACAAGTGTATAATGACATTTATCCTCTATAATAGTATCATAGACAATAGTTTCACTACCCTAGAAATCCTCTGCTCTGCCTATTCATCCCTCCCTCTCCCCTAACCCCTGGCCACCACTCATCTTTACTGGCACCATAGTTTTGCTTTTCCCAGGAATGTCATATATTTAGAATCATGCAGTATGTAGCCATTTCATATTGGCTTCTTTCACTTGGTAATACTCATTTAAGTTTCCTCCATGTCTTTTCAAGGCTTGACAGCTTGTTTCTTTTTAGCACAGAATAATATTCCGTTGTCTGGCTGTACCACTGTTTATCCATCACCTACTGAAGGACATCTTGGTTGCTTCCAAGTTCGGGCAGTTACGAATAGAGCTGCTATAAACATCCATGTGCAGGTTCTTATGTGGACATAAATTTCATCTCCTTTGAGTAATACCAAGGAGTGTGATTGCTGGGTCAAATGAGGAAAGTATGTTTAGTTTTGTAAGAAGCTGACAAACTGCCTTCCAGAGTGGCCATGCTCGTTTGCATTCCCATTAGCAATGAGTGAGTCCCTGCTGCTCCACATCCTCACCAGCGTTTGGTGTTCTCAGTGTTCTGGATTTTGGCCATCCTAGTAGGTATCTCATTGTTTTAATTTGCATTTCCCTGATGACATATGATGTGGAACATCTTTTCATGTGCTTATTTGCCATCAGTATATCTGCTTTGGTGAGGTGTGCATTAAGGTCTTTGGCCATTTTTTAATTGGGCTCTTTTCTTGTTGAGTTTTAAGCATAATACTGAGTTTTTAAAAATTGATTTTATTGTTTTAACGTTTCTATTCATGTCCCTGCTAGTATCTTGTCATCCTAATTTATTACATGTTTAGGACCTATTAGTTGCAAGGCATTGTAATCCTCTGGAATTAATGGAAATAGGACATGATTTTTTAATTAAATTATGATTGATACACAATCTTATGATGGTTTCACATAAAGAACACAGTGGTTTCAGCATTCACCCATATTACCAAGTCCTCACCCTCTGTATTGCAGTCACTGTCTTATCAGCGTAGTAAGATGTTATAGAGTCATTACTTGTCTTCTCCATGCTGTACTGCCTTCCCCGTGACCTTTCTGTATTGTAACTGTGAATTATAGTGCCCAATAAGATATGGTTTTTATAGGAATTCATAGTATACTGGGGAAGACGGGCAAACACAAGTAATGGATTTCAAAAATCATTTTGAGGATTGCTAACATAAAAGTGGAAAGGAATGAGCTCAGAGATGAGCTTAAATAGGAAAGGATGAATCTATCCAGACCACACTGGGAATCTATAGTCTTTGAATGATGAGTGGGACTTTGTCAGAGAGATGGAGGAGGGAACAGCATAAAAAAGAATGAAAGTGCTAGGCAGTAGCAAACTGAAGGAGAAAGTGGTTTTGGGAGCCAAGGTTTAAGGATAGTAGTCTTGGGCTGCCAGCTTGTGTAGGGCCTTGATTGCCTGTCATTGAGGGTTTTTGAGAAGGGGAGTAACAGTCCATCTGTGTTTTATCAAAAAAATGAACAGTATATTCACAGACAACTAGCACAGTGTTCCTGCTGTGCCTATTCAGACCTTGGGAAGGAGTTGAAACTTTGTAAATTACTGTTTAGAGGTTGCTAGTGCTGGCATGTCATAAAGCTTAATTTTTTATAATACAGAACGCTGCTTAATGTGGGTTTGTGAGCATACATGTCTTTATATGAGATGTTCTTCTAATATAATTTTTAGAATTTCTCCTCAGTGTTCTTAAAATACTAAAATTCACACTGTAAATTTGGGATTTGAAAGGTCTTGAAGCCAATTTTTGCCCTGTAGATTCAAAGGCTATCTTGTAAATTTGAAAAACGTTTTCTTTGATTCACTGAACATTTTTTAAACTCCTTTGTGCCAGGCACCGTAGGCCAAGAGTCAGAGTATTCCCCTTTTCTAGAAGATTGGGTGTGACAGGAAGGAAGACAATGTAGAAGCATTCCATGTTACTAGTAAGTGGTAGTAGAACCTGGACTTAGTCTAATTTAAAGTTTGTGACTTTACTAATAGTCCGAATGGAACCTGTGATTATTGTTCTAGTTGGTATTTCTCAGACAACAAGGATTTTGAGAAATTTTTCCCTTGACATAGGTATCAATATATTACGGAAATAATACCAATAGAAATAAGGGGGTAAATTCCTTTGTGCAGAAGCCAAGTCTAATTAACTTGAAGGACTAAGAAGTGAATTATAATTGATACCCTAATCCTAAGAAACAATTTATTTAAAAAGGGGGGTGGTGAAATGAAGATAGAGGAACACTTAGGAAGGAACTAATGTACTGAGGGTAGATAGGAAGCTATAGATTCAGCATTTCCTTTCTGTGCATAAAGAGGATTTTAGTGTGGAGTAAGTATTTAATATTGGTTGAATTAATTAAAAAGTAGACTCAGGATTGATAAACTAATTATCCATTGAATATGAGAGATTAAACAGGAGGATTACTAAGGAAGTTGAGCAGCTTTAAGCATTCAAATTTTTATAGTGTTTTCATTTTTAAGTTTCTAAGGATAGCACTCATTTAAATTGTTACAGTGTTAATCTTTTGTGGGTGTATCTGAGCCACAGGCTGGATCTTTGGGAGTACTTAGAACCTTTTAACACTTGAAAACATAAAGGCATGGTTTATTGCTTATAAAGAAAGATCTGTGATGGATTACTGCAATAAATTGTTGAATTTATGTTGGTATAAGGTAACAAAGAATATAACCCAACCTACCCACTGATAAATTCAAGTTAATAAATGTTTCACAAAACATTCTACTTCCATTTATTTTAGATTGTTCATTTATTTAAATTTTATTTCACAGTTTTACTCCCCCACTTTTTTTTAATAAGTTTATTTTGATATCATTAATCTACAATTAAATGAGTAATATTATGGTGATTACACTACCCCCTTCATCAGGTCCCCCCCCCAACCCCATTACAGTCACTGTCCATCAGCGTAGTGAGATGCCATAGAGTCACTACTTGTCCTCTCTGAGTTGTACAGCCCTCTACCACCCCACTTTTAAGTTTCTTTTTTACTATTTAAAAGTCTCATATTTGGGGATTTAGTGAACAAGTCAAGTGGCTGTCTCTTACTCCCTGAGGTTAATGATTCTTCTCCCTTGAGTTTTTTCTTTCTAGACCATTGTTTCTTTTTTCCCCCGGAAAAATGTTTTTATTTCCATATGTTAATTATCTTTTAGGGGAGTCATTGACATAGTTGTTTCCTCAAAAAATGTGCTGTGCTCCCTAGAATGATAGTACCAGTGATGTAAAGATGAGGAGGGATAGGGCACCACAGGATAGACATGGTGTCAGTTTTATCTGAGGAGTTAAATTCTGATTAATGCCTAGTACATATAGATTATAGCGTCCTCCGCCTCCCTACTTTTTTGGGGGATGTGGCTTTTAGATTACATTTGTAATTTCCCATTTCTATATCATATTAAAGGAGGAAGTTTTTGTTTTGTTTCCTTTCCAAAGGGATAGCTAAATTGTCTCAGGACATTATTAAAAGTGTGTGATTTTCACAATGATTTGAAATGTTACCTTTGTCATAACATTTTGAAATAGTTTAGTTTCTGGTCTCTTGTTTTCACTGCTCTATTTCTCTATGTCAGTACAGTGTCTTTTGATCTTCTCAAAGAACCAGCCTTTGATTTCATTGATTTTGTTTTCTATAGTTTTTCTGTTTACTGTTTCATTAATTTCAGCTCTTATATTCCTTCTTTCTGCTCATGCTAGGTTTATTTTGCTCTTTTTCTAGTTTCTTAAAGTAGAAGCCTAATATTATTGGTAGGGCTTAAGGATGTTTAGTGCTGTCAATTTACCTCTAAGCACTGTTTTAGCTGCATCACATAAATTTTTGTATGTCATGTTTTCATTTTCATTAAGTTCGAAATACTCTCATTTTCCTTTTGATCTCTTTGTTCATACATGGGTCGTTTAGAAGTATGTTATTTGTGTCCAAATATTTGTGAATTTTCCAGATGCTTTTATGCTATTGATTTATAATTTAATTTCAATCAGAGAATGTACTTTGTATGATTTGAATCCTTTTAAATTTGAGACTTTTATAGCCAGAATATAGTATTTTGGCAAATCATCTGTGTACATCTGAAAAGAATGTATAGTCTTTTGTTTGAGCCTAGAATGTTTCATAAATATCAGTGAGGTTGAGTTGGCCAGTGTGGTGTTTAGGTCTTCATTATCATTAACTGCTTTTCTGTCTCACTCTATCAGTTAAGAAGAGGAGGTGATAAAGTCTTCAATCAGTTTTTTTTTAATTGTAACAACATATATATTTTATTTTTATTTTTTATTTTTTTGCTATCATTAATGTACAATTACATTAACAACATTATGGTTACTAGACTCCCTCCATTAGCAAGCCCCCACCACATACCCCATACAGTCACTGTCCATCAGTGTAGTAAAATGCTATAGAATCACTACTTGTCTTCTCTGTTATACTGCCTTCCCGTGTCCCTGTCCCACATTATACCTGCTAATCGTAATGACTCTTTTTCTCCCTAATGCCTCCCTTCCCACCCATCCTCCCCAATCCCTTTCCCTTTGGTTACTGTTAGTCCATTCTTCAGTTCTGCGAGTATGTTGCTGTTTTGCTCCTTCAGTTTTTGCTTTGTTCTTATACTCCAGAGATGAGTGAAATCATTTGATACTTGTCTTTCTCCACCTGGCTTATTTCACTGAGCATAATACCCTCTAGCTCCATCCATGTTGCTGCAAATGGTGGGGTTTGTTTTCTTCTTATGGCTGAATAATATTCCAATTGTGTATATGTATCACATCTTCTTTATCCATTCATCTACTGATGGACACTTAGGTGGCTTCCATATCTTGGCTATTGTAAGTAGTGCTGCGATAAACATAGGGGCGCATATGTCTTTTTCAAACTGGGCTCCTGCATTCTTAGGGTAAATTCCTAGGAGTGGAAATCCTGGATCAAATGGTATTTCTATTTTTAGCTTTCTGAGGAAACTCCATACTGCTTTCCACAATGGTTGAACTAGTTTATATTCCCACCAGCAGTGTAGGAGGGTTCCCCTCTCTCCACATCCTTGCGAACATTTGTTGTTGTTTGTGTTTTGGATGTTGGCCATCCTCACTGGTGTGAGGTGATATCTCATTGTGGTTTTAATCTGCATTTCTCTGATGATTAGCAATGTGGAGCATCTTTTCATGTGCCTGTTGGCAATCTGAATTTCTTCTTTGGAAAAGTGTTTGTTCAGCTCCTCTGCCCATTTTTTAATTGGCTTATTTGTTTTTTCTTTTTTGAGGTGCCTGAGCTCTTTATATAATTTGGATGTCAACCCCTTATCAGATACATCATTTATGAATATATTCTCCCATACTGTAGGATGCCTTTTTGTTCTACTGATGGTGTCCTTTGCTGTACAGAAGCTTTTTAGTTTGATATAGTCCCACTTGTTCATTTTTGCTTTTGTTTCCCTTGCCCGGGGAGATATGTTCATGAAGAAGTTGCTCATGCTTATATTCAGGAGATTTTTGCATATGTTTTTTTCTAAGTGTTTTATGCTTTCATGACTTACATTCAGATCTTTGATCCATTTTGACTTTTCTTTTGTGTATGGGGTTAGACAGTAATCCATTTTCATTCTCTTACATGTAGCTGTCCAGTTTTGCCAACACCAGCTGTTGAAGAGGCTGTCATTTCCCCATTGTAAAACCATGGCTCCTTTATGGTATATTAATTGACCATATATGCTTGGGTTAATATCTGGGTTCTCTATTCTGTTCCACTGGTCTATGGCTCTGTTCTTGTGCCATTGCCAAATTGTCTTGATTACTGTGACTCTGTAGTAGAGCTTGAAGTCAGGGAGCATAATTCCCCGTTTTATTCCTCCTTCTCAGGATTGCTTTGGCTATTTGGGGTCTATTGTGGTTCCATATGAATTTTTGAACTATTTGCTCTAGTTCATTGAGGAATGTTGTTGGTATTTTGACAGGGATTGCGTTGAATCTGTAGATTGCTTTAGGCAGGATGGCCATTTTGACAATATAAATTCTTCCTATCCATGAGCATGGGATGTGTTTCCATTTATTGGTTTCTTTTTTAATTTCTCTCATGAGTGTCTTGTAGTTTTCAGAGAATAAGTCTTTCACTTCCTTGGTTAGGTTTATTCCTAGGTATTTTATTCTTTTTGATGCAATTGTGAATGGAATTGTTTTCCTGATTTCTCTTTCTGCCAGTTCATCGTTAGTGTATAGGAATGCAACAGATTTCTGTGTATTAATTTTGTATCCCACGACTTTGCTGAATTCAGACACTAGATCTAGTAGTTTTCGAGTGGATTCTTTAGGGTTTTTTATATACAAGATCATGTCATCTGCAAACAGGGACAGTTTGATTTCTTCCTTGCCAGTCTGGAGCCTTTTATTTCTTTGTGGTGTCTGATTGCCATGGCTAGGACCTCCAGAACTATGTTGAATAAAAGTGGGGAGAGTGGGCATCCTTGTCTTGTTCCCAATCTTAAAGGAAAAGCTTTCAGCTTCTCACTGTTAAGTATAATGTTGGCTGTGGGTTTGTCATATATAGCCTTTATTATGTGGAGGTACTTGCCCTCTATACCCATTTTGTTGAGAGTTTTTATCATGAATAGATGTTGAATTTTGTTGAATGCTTTTTCAGCATCTGTGGAGATGATCATGTGGTTTTTGTCCTTTTTATTGATGTAGTTGATGATGTTGGTGCATTTTCAAATGTACCATCCTTGCATCCCTGGGATGTATCCCACTTGATCATGATGGATGATCTCTCTGACGTATTTTTTAATTTGGTTTGCTAATATGTTGTTGAGTATTTTTGCATCTATGTTCATCAGGGATATTGGTCTGTAAATTTTTTGTGTGTTGGTATTAGAGTGATGTTGGCCTTGTAGAATGAGTTTGGGAGTATTCTTTCCTCTTCTACTTTTGGAAAACTTTAAGGAGGATTGGTTTTAAGTCTTTGCTAAATGTTTGATAAAGTTCAGCAGTGAAACCATCTGGTACAGGCATTGTGTTCTTAGGTAGTTTTTTGATTACCAGTTCAATTTCTTTGCTGGTAATTGGTCTATTCAGATTTTCTGTTTCTTCCTGGGTCAGCCTTGGAGGTTGTATTTTTCTAGAAAGTTGTCCATTTCTTCTAGGTTATCCACTTTGTTAGCATATAATTTTTCATAGTATTCTCTCATAATTCTTTGTATTTCTGTGGTGTCTGTAGTGATTTTTCCTTTTTCATTTCTGATCCTGTTTGTGTGTTCAGATTCTCTTTTTTTCTTGATAAGTCTGGCGAAGGGGTTATCTATTTTGTTTATTTTTTCGAAGAACCAGCTCCTGCTTTCATTGATTCTTTCTATTGTTTTATTCTTCTCAATTTTATCTATTTCTGCTCTCATCTTTATTTCGTCCCTCCTTCTACTGACTTTGGGCCTCGTTTATTCTTCCTTTTCTAGTTTCATTAATTGTGAGTTTAGGTTGTTCATTTGAGATTGTTCTTCTTTCCAGAGGTAGGCCTGTATTGCAATATATTTCCCTCTTAGCACAGCCTTCACTGCATCCCAGAGATTTTGTGCTGTTGAATTATTGTTGTCACTTGTCTCCATATATTGCTTGATCTCTGTTTTTATTTGGTCATTGATCCATTGATTATTTAGAAGCATGTTATTAAGCCTCTACATGTTTGTGGGCTTTTTTGTTTTCTTTATGTAATTTATTTCTAGTTTCATTCCTTTATGATCTGAGAAGCTGTTTGGTACAATTTCAGTCTTTCTGAATTTACTGAGGTTCTTTTTGTGGCCTAGTATATGATCTATTCTTGAAAATGTTCCATGTGCACTTGAGAAGAACGTGTATTCCTGTTGCTTTTGTATGGAGTGTTCTGTAGATGTGCATTAGGCCCATCTGTTCTAATACATTGTTGAGTGCCTCTGTCTCTTTACTTATTTTCTGTCTGGTTGATCTATCCTTTCGAGTGAGTGTTGTATTGAAGTCTTCCAAAATGAATGCATTGCATTCTATTTCCCCCTTTAATTCTGTTAGTATTTGTTTCACATATGTAGGTCATCCTGTGTTGGGTGCATATTTAGAATAGTTATATCCTCTCGATGAACTGACTTTTTTATCATTATGTAATGTCCTTCTTTGTCTCTTGTGACTCTCTTTGTTTTGAAGTCTGTTTTGTCTGGTACAAGTACTGCTACTCCTGCTTTTTTCTCACTATTAGTTGCATGAAATATCTTTTTCCATCCCTTTACTTTCAGTCTGTGTACGTCTTTGGGTTTGAAGTGAGTCTCTTGTAGGCAGCATATAGATGGGTCTTGTTTTTTTATCCATTCAGTGACTGTATGTCTTCTGATTGGTGCATTCAGCCCATTTCCATTTAGGGTGATTATCTATAGGTATGTACTTATTGACATTGGAGGCTTTTGATTCGTGGTTACCAAAGGTTCAAGGGTAATTCCCTTACTATGTAACAGTCAAATTGAACTCACTTCCTGTGCTGTTACAAACACAACCTAAAGGTTCTTCTTTGTTGTTGTTGTTGTTCCTTTTTCTTTTTCTTCGTCCTCCATTCTTTTTATGTTATGAATCATATTTTGTACTCTTTGTCCCTTGGGTGACATCTGTTTAGCCTTAGGAATACTTCCATCTATAGGAGTGCCTCTAAAATGCACTGTAGTGGTGGTTTGTGGGAGGTAAATTCTCTCAGCTTTTGCTTATCTGCAAATTGTTTAATCCCTCCTTCAAATTTAAATGATAACCTTACCAGGTACAGTATTCTTGGTTCAAGGCCCTTCTGCTTCATTCATTGCATTAAATATATCATGCCACTCCCTTCTGGTCTGTAAGGTTTCTTTTGAGAAATCTGATGATAGCCTGATGGGTTTTCCTTTGTATGTGATCTTTTTTCTCTCTCTAGCTGCCTCTAGCTGCTTTTAAAAGTCTGTCTTTATCCTTGATCTTTGCTATTTTAATTATATGTCTTGATGTTGTCTTCCTTGTGTCCCTTGTGTTGGGAGATCTGTGCACCTCCATGGCTTGAGAGACTATCTCCTTCCCCAGATTGGTGAAGTTTTCAGCAATTACCTCCTCAATGACACTTTCTATCCCTTTTTCTCTCTCTTCTTCTCCTGGTACCCCAATAATGCGAATATTGTTCCGTTTGGATTGGTCACACAGTTCTCTCAATATTCTTTATCCTTAGAGATTCTTTTTTCTCTCTGTGCCTCAGCTTCTTTGTATTCCTCTTCTCTAATTTCTATGCCATTTACCATCTCTACTACCTCTAATCTGCTTTTAAATCCCTCCATTGTATGCTTCATTTCAGATATGGAATTTCTTAATGATTGAATCTCCATCTTAAATTCATTCCTGAGTTCTTGAATATTTTTATTCAAGAAACATAAGCATGTTTATGATTTTTATTTTGAACTCCCTTTCTGGAAGATTTGTGAGTTCGGTTTCATTTGGTCCTTTTTCTGGGGTTTGTGAGATTTTGGTCTGAACCATGTTCTTTTGACGTTTCATATTTCTAAGTAGTGCCCTCTATTGCCCAGGAGGTTTAGTCTCTGGAGCTGCTCAGCCCCTAGAGTGAGGTTGGGGATCGTAGGGGAGCAGAGCTGGTGCCTGGGGGAAGGAAAAATCTGTTTCCTGATTCCCGTCTGTGGTGCCTGTCTCCAGTATCACAGCCAGTGGGCCGAGCACACAAGTGTCTGTTCTCAGTGTCTCTAGCTGATGTTGGTGGGGCCTCCCTCTGGCTGGCCTGATGCCAGTGCAGTGACCACCAGTTTGCGAGCCGGTGCTGTCAGGCCAGGAGGAAGGCTTGGCAGGTTGCGTGTCACAGTGGGGGGCCTTGGAGCTGAGCAGCGAGCCAGGGGGATGGAGCACCTGAAGCTCTTTAAAGTTCCCAATCTTCTGGGCAGAGCGCGCTCAGTCAACCTTGTCCAGCTCTCCCTTCTCCCGCGGAGCAAGGTCCATGCAACCCCCGCCCCTTCAGCAGTCCTCTCTCTGCTAGGAAGCCTCTCAGACTGCCTGCCTTTCCTCTGTCATAGACCAGCCGGATGTGGATCCTGTCCTCAACAAACGGCTGGAATGTCAAGTCTCTCAGGCAGTCTGTCTGTCCCAGCTCCCCAACCTCCAGAGCACCACACAGAGTGCGTTTCTGCCCGCAAAGCAGATCTCCAGGGCTAGGTGTTCATTAGTCCCATGTTCCACCCCCTCCCCCATTCCGTTTCTCTTCCGCTGGTGAGCTGGGGTGGGGGAAGGACTTGGGTCCCTCTGGATTAAGGCTTTCGTACGTTACCCTGTTTCCTGAGGTCTGCTCTGTTCGTTTTGTCTGTATGCTGTCTGGTTCAGCCTTCTTTCCTGTTGCTGTTTTAGGGTTAGTTGTATTAATTAACTATATTTTCATGCTATTTGTGGTTTTGGGAGGAGTTCTCGGTCTCACCTCTCATGCCGCCATCTTGAATCTTCTAAGTTCTCTCAGTTTTTGCTTCATATATTTTGAAGCTCTATTATTCTGTGTATTATTATATGTATTCAGTATATTCATGTGGTTAATTGACCCCTTTATCATTATGAAATGACTTTCTTTTTCTGTTAATATTCTTTGCTCTGAATTCTACTTTGATACTCAGATAGCTGCTCCAGCCTTTTCTGATTAGTCTTAGCATGCTATATTTTACATTATTTTACTTTTCAACCTCTCTACTCTTTTTATTTAAACTTGGTCTTGCTTTTTTTATTTTTATGCAATCTGACAGCCTCTGCTTTTCATTAGAAAGTTAAAGTCATTCTATTAGTGTTATTAATGTAATACTATCTTCCTGTTTTTAAAATTTTTTTCTTTTCCCCTCCTTTTTATACCATCTTTAGGATTAACTTTTTTATGATGATATTTTATATCTTTCATTGGCTTATTAAATATATTTGTGTGTGTGTTTAGTGGTCGTTTTAAGATTTATAGTGTACATTTAAATTATTAGTCCACCTTCAACATTATAGTATTTAATATATAGTATAAGAATTTTATAACAGTTTGCTTCCATTTCTCTTCTCTAGGCCTTTGTGCTTATTATTTCATTCGTATCATGTTTCATTTGTAAATATTTTATGAACTCTTCAATATATTGCTCTCATTTTTGCTCTCAATAGTCAATTGTCTTTTAAAGAGAAAAAAATAAGAAAAAAGTTCTGTATTTATCATTTTTGGTTGCCTGTATTCTCGTGTAGGTCCAGATTTCCATTTGGTAGCATTTTCCTTCTGCCTGATGGAATTCTTTTAACATTTGTTGTAGTGCAGATCTGCTAGCAATTGTCTCTTCAGTTCCTGTATGTCTTTATTTTGTCTTTGGTTTTTATAAGATATTTTCACTGGGTGTAGAATTCTAGGTTGATAGCTTTTATTTCTTTCAAAACTTAAAATGTTGTTCCACTGTTTTCTGACTTGCACTGTTTTCACTAGAAGTCTGTCCTCACATTTGTTGTTCTGAGCAGTGTGCTACTTTTAAGATTTTCCCTTTGTCCCTTGATTGTGATGTATTATGGTGGAATTTTTCCATGTTTCTTGTCCTTGAGGCTTACTCACTTTTTGAATTTGTGGGTTTATAATTTTCATTGAATTGGGAAAAAATTGGCAATTTTTCAAGTGTTTCTGTCCTTTTGGAGATTCCTAGTACACATATTAGGGCACTTGAGATTGAACCATAGCTCACCAATGCTCCCTGCTCCATCCAGCCTTTTTTTCTTTCTATGTTTGATTTTAGAGAGTTTCTATTGTGGGGGTTTAAGTTCACTAATACTTTCTGTGTCTAATCTATTAATGCCATCCAATGTATTTCTCATCTCTATGAGTTTGATGTAGTCTTTTTTTGTCTTTCAAGTCTTTCCTTAATATGCTTGTGCTTTCTTTCCTCTTCTTGGACATAAGGATTATAGTTAGAATAGCCAATTTCATGTCCTCATGTAGTATTTCTAACTTTTGTGTCATTTCTCTTTCTGTTGGTTGGGTTTTTGTCCTTATGAGTCGTTTTCCTGCTTATTTGCATGCCTGACAATTTTTAACTGGATGTCAGACATTGTGAGTTTTAATTTCTTGAATACTGAATGTTTTGCATTCCTTTACATATTCTTGAGCTTTGTTTTGGAATGCAACTGAGTTATTTGGAAACAATTTGACTCTTTTAAGTCTTGCCTTTTTAGACAGGACCAGAGCAGCCTTTAGACAGGGACTGATTTTTCTCCCCACTACCAAAGCAATCTATATTTCTGACACAACACATACCTTTCAGTGCCCCATGTGTTAGGAGGTTTTTCCACTCTGGAGCTATTTCTGGCCCTGTGTAAGCTCTGGGGATTGTTTCTCCTTTGCTTTCCCAGTGATTTGTTCCTTGGCCTTTGATAGTTTCTTTACATGCTTATGCTGATCATACAAAGATTCAGGGGAATACACTGCAGATCTCTGGAGATCTTTTGCATCTCAGACTTTGGTCACCATTCTATCTGAAGCCTTCTACCTATAATCCTTTAGAGTTCCCTTTAAGGGAGTGTCTCTTAGTAGTAAATTTAGCTTTTTTTTTTTTTTTTTTTTTAATATAATTTATTTTATTATCATTAATTTACAATTACATGTGCAATATTACGATTATTAAACTACCCCTTCATCAGGTCCCCCCCACCAACCCCATTACAGTCACTGTCCATCAGCGTAGTGAGATGCTATAGAATCACTACTTGTCTTCTCTGAGTTGTACTGCCCTCCCCGTGCCCCCCCAACATTACATCTGCTAATCGTAATGCCCCTTTTTCCCTCTTATCCCTCCCTTCCCGCCCATTTTCCCCAGTCCCTTTCCCTTTGGTAACTATTAGTCCGTTCTTGGGTTCTGTGAGTCTGCTGCTGTTTTGTTCCTTCAGTATTTTTTCTTTGTTCTTATACTCCACATATGAGTGAAATCATTTGATACTTGTCTTTTTCGGCTTGGCTTATTTCACTGAGCATAATACCCTCAGCTCCATCCATGTTGTTGCAAATGGTAGATTTGTTTTCTTCTTATGGCTGAATAATATTCCATTGTATATATATACCACCTCTTCTTTTATCCATTCATCTACTGATGGACACTTAGGTTGCTTCCATTTCTTGGCTATTGTAAATAGTGCTGCAATAAACATAGGGGTGCATCTGTCCTTTTTCAAATTGGGCTGCTGCATTCTTAGGGTAAATTCCTAGGAGTGGAATTCCTGGGTCAAATGGTATTTCTATTTTGAGTCTTTTGAGGAACCTCCATACTGCTTTCCACAATGGTTGAACGAATTTGCAGTCCCACCAGCAGTGTAGGAGGGTTCCCTTTTCTCCACATCCTCACCAACATTTGTTGTTGTTTGTGTTTTGGATGTTGGCCATCCTCACTGTGTGAGGTGATATCTCATTGTGGTTTTAATCTGCATTTCTCTGATGATTAGCGATGTGGAGCATCTTTTCATGTGCCTGTTGGCCATCTGAATTTTTCTTTGGAGAAGTGTCTATTCATGTACTCTGCCCATTTCTTAATTGGATTATTTGCTTTTGTTTGTTAAGGTGCATGCGTTCTTTATATATTTTGGATGTCAATCCTTTATCAGATACGTTTTTTATGAATATATTCTCCCATACTGTGGATGTCTTTTTGTTCTACTGATGGTGTCCTTTGCTGTACAGAAGCTTTTCAGCTTGATATAGTCCCACTTGTTCATTTTTGCTTTTGTTTCCCTTGCCCGGGGATATATGTTCATGAAGAAGTCGCTCATGTTTATGTCCAAGAGATTTTTGCCTATGTTTTTTTCTAAGAGTTTTATGGTTTCATGACTTACATTCAGGTCTTTGATCCACTTTGAGTTTACCTTTGTGTATGGGGCTAGACAGTAGTCCAGTTTCATTCTCTTACATGTAGCTGTCCAGTTTTTCC
>JAVSCE010007999.1:0-125217 GCA_032199065.1 Smutsia gigantea | reverse complement strand
GAGGCAACGGGGCCTGTGGATTGGTGGCTTCTCCCAGTATTAAAGAAGTGTACCGAGGAGACCCAAGACACGGCGGCACAACAACACGAGCTGCAAACTTCTGTGCATTCCCTGAGGAGAGAAACAGCATTGATGCGACAGGAGGTGGCACGAGAACGCGAGCTGCACATTTTTGTGGATTGCCTGAAGAAAGACAGGGCATTGATACAAGAGCACCGGCAGCAAGGTGCCGTTGGTGACGAGACGGCAGTGCTGCCAGGTGTTCTGAAGGAGGAAGAGGCCATCAAGGCAAAAGACGTACTCCTGAGGGGAGCACAGGCCGAGGTGGGACGAGAACGTCAGCTGCAAAGCACTGAGCTTAAGGTAAGAGACCCTCTGAATACTGAGGCAGCATTGCTGCGAGGCACAGGAGACAAGGTAAAGGTTGTAGCAGAGGAGGCACTCGGGGGAAGGGGAGGGAAAGGGGCCATCAGCCCCAGAAATGGAGGGGCTGGAGAAAGACGAAGGGGTGATGCCGGAGGCACTGGCGCCTCCTCTATTGAAAGCACGCCCAGTGCTTGTAAGGAAAATAAAGACTCAGCAGCAGCTCAAAGTTCTCCCCAAGGAGAGGAGCAGCCCCCTCCCCAGGTCATGGAGCACTGTATGGTCCGCCCCTATACTCAGGCTGAGCTGGTGGATTTGGGCTCCCGGTTTAGGCAGAAGCCCTCGCAGTCAGTATCAGCTTGGCTCCTGCGTCTGTGGGACTTGGGGGTGGATGGAATTCTTCTGTCGGGGCCAGAGACGGGAAAGCTGTCTTCCCTGACAGTGCAGCCTGCCGTCAGGCAGCGATTACAAAATGTACATCAGACCCCGAAAAGGAGCCCTGAGCCCCATCGACATGTTAACACATATGGCTGCCTCCCCTATACAACTGCAAGTGCAAACCAAGGAAGAATCCCTGAAGCCGAGGTTCGGCCGCCAGCATAACATCTTGCTGCCGGCACCAACTGCACTGAATCCCAGAGACTCCACTGAGTGGACGTGGCCTTGGACCTTCCGACACATGGACCAACGATGGCTGGCTCTCCTGGCACCTTGGGAACCCTTAAGGCCTGGAAGCTGGCCTCCTGTGTATTCCTCGAATAAGAGCAGAGTGGCCGCCAACGCTCACAGTAGTGTATCCTGAAAGGCCAGACGCTGCGAGAATCTTACCGGGGAGGTTTCTTTTATCGTTATGGCCAGTGCATGCACCTCCAGCAGCACTATGTATATAGACGTTTGGTGAACCCCATGGGGGAAGCAGGAAAGGTATGGTATACAAGACGTGGAAGAGACCCCCTAACTGCTACAGGTCTGTCGCTTGACGACTCTCTTGCACGCGTCCTAACCGATAGACAAGATTTGCCTATGTTGGTGGCATGAAAACATGTGTCTTATCGCCCCTAAAGGCTTTGTGGATTGGGAACTTCCTCTGGCTTGACGATTTTTATACTTTTTGTTAACCATATTTGCTTTTTTATTATCTCTAAATTGTTGTTATCCTCTATTGCTACTGTGGAATCTGCTTCCAGTTGTTCTTATCCTCTATGAAATCTGGATATAGTGCTCCAGCATTCTCGCACAGGGACCACTGCGGAAGATGGAAAGCGTGTAGATTGTAAGGCGAGAATCTGGGAGGGGTGGATGGTGGGGAAGTTGGGTTCCCTATGGCCAGGATCCTCACTGAATGTAAACCACCTCATAATGTAACTGGCCTGTCGCTTGGCTACCGCTTCCACACCTTTAGGCAACGACCTATTATTGTGCTATAGAGAGCTCGGCCCAGTGCTCTGGGAGGAGGGAGAGACGCTAGTGCTCGACCCACCGCCCGGAGAACAAGCTGGGTCATAAACCCTTTCACCCCAAAGGACATTCTACTGTCAATTTCCTTGGTGGCATTGAATCCATAGTAAACTTGCCCGGGGGCTGCAACCCACTGGCAAGACAACTGGCCAAAGTCTGCAGGGTTCACTGTTGACCAAGGAAAAAGACAAGCTGCCCTTGTGGGAGGGGTGCTTCAGTGGGCTGCCCCTGTGAATGGGGAAACGGTGCATCGTCCCCCAATGGGTATGTGGTCTCAGGTGGCTGCCCTCCCCAGCACTGGGCCTCACCCCAGGACTGGAGGCAAGTGGAGGTGACACCTGAGGCAGTAGGGGTGGCCTTTCTATGGGAAACAGATCCTCTGAGAAGCAGAGGGCCCGGGAGGCAACGGGCCTGTGGATTGGCTGCTTCTCCCAGTATTAAGGAAGTCTACCGAGGAGACCCAAGACACGGCGGCACAAGAACACGAGCTGCAAACTTCTGTGGATGGCCTGAAGAAAGACATGGCATTGACAGAAGAGCATGCATCCTACACGATGCACAAGAATGGCCTATGTTGATGGGATTAATACGTGTGTCTTATCGCCCCTAAAGTCTTTGTGGATTGGGAACTTCCTCTGGCTTGACAATTATTATAATTTTTGTTACCTGTATCTTCATTTTTTGTTATCTCCAAGTTGTTGTTATCCTCTGTTGCTATTGTGGAATCTGCTTCCAGTTGTTGTTATCCTCCGTGGAATCTGGTTACATTGCTCCTGGTTTCTCGCACAGGGACCAATGCGGAAGATGGAAAGCGTGTAGACTGTAAGGCGAGAATCCGGGACGGGTGGACGGTGGGGAAGTTGGGTTCCCTATGGCCAGGATCCTCACTGAATGTAAACCACCTGATGATGTAACTGGCCTGTGGCCAGGCTACCCCTTCCACACCTTCAGGCAACGAGCTATTATTGTGCTATAGAGAGAGCTCGGCCCAGTGCTCTGGGCGGAGGGAGAGACGCTAGTGCTCGACCGACCGCCCGGAGAACAAGCTGGGTCATAAACCCTTTCCCCCCAAAGGACATTCCACTGTCAATTTCTTTGGTCGCATTGAATCCATAGTAAACTTGGCCGGGGGCTGCAACCCACTGGCAAGACAACTGGCGAAAGTCAGCAGGGTTCACTGTTGACCAAGGAAAAAGACAAGCTGCCTTTGTGGGAGGGGTGCTTCAGTGGGCTGCCCCTGTGAATGGGGAAACGGTGCATCGTCCCCCAATGGGTATGTGGTCTCAGGGGGCTCCCCTCCCCAGGACTGGGCCTCACCCCAGGACTGGAGGCAAGTGGAGGTGACACCTGAGGCATTAGGGGTGGCCTTTCTATGGGAAACATATCCTCTGAGAAGCAGAGGGACCGGGAGGCAACGGGGCCTGTGGATTGGCTGCTTCTCCCAGTATTAAAGAAGTCTACCGAGGAGACCCAAGACACGGCGGCACAACAACACGAGCTGCAAACTTCTGTGCATTCCCTGAGGAGAGAAACAGCATTGATGCGACAGGAGGTGGCACGAGAACGCGAGCTGCACATTTTTGTGGATTGCCTGAAGAAAGACAGGGCATTGATACAAGAGCACCGGCAGCAAGGTGCCGTTGGTGACGAGACGGCAGTGCTGCCAGGTGTTCTGAAGGAGGAAGAGGCCGTCAAGGCAAAAGACGTACTCCTGAGGGGAGCACAGGCCGAGGTGGGACGAGAACGTCAGCTGCAAAGCACTGAGCTTAAGGTAAGAGACCCTCTGAATACTGAGGCAGCATTGCTGCGAGGCACAGGAGACAAGGTAAAGGTTGTAGCAGAGGAGGCACTCGGGGGAAGGGGAGGGAAAGGGGCTATCAGCCCCAGAAATGGAGGGGCTGGAGAAAGACGAAGGGGTGATGCCGGAGGCACTGGCGCCTCCTCTATTGAAAGCACGCCCAGTGCTTGTAAGGAAAATAAAGACCCAGCAGCTCAAAGTTCCCCCCAAGGAGAGGAGCAGCCCCCTCCCCAGGTCATGGAGCACTGTATGGTCCGACCCTGTACTCAGGCTGAGCTGGTGGATTTGGGCTCCCGGTTTAGGCAGAAGCCCTCGCAGTCAGTATCAGCTTGGCTCCTGCGTCTGTGGGACTTGGGGGTGGATGGAATTCTTCTGTCGGGGCCAGAGACGGGAAAGCTGTCTTCCCTGACAGTGCAGCCTGCCGTCAGGCAGCGATTACAAAATGTACATCAGACCCCGAAAAGGAGCCCTGAGCCCCATCGACATGTTAACACATATGGCTGCCTCCCCTATACAACTGCAAGTGCAAACCAAGGAAGAATCCCTGAAGCCGAGGTTCGGCCGCCAGCATAACATCTTGCTGCCGGCACCAACTGCACTGAATCCCAGAGACTCCACTGAGTGGACGTGGCCTTGGACCTTCCGACACATGGACCAACGATGGCTGGCTCTCCTGGCACCTTGGGAACCCTTAAGGCCTGGAAGCTGGCCTCCTGTGTATTCCTCGAATAAGAGCAGAGTGGCCGCCAAAGCTCACAGTAGTGTATCCTGAACGGCCAGAAGCTGCGAGAATCTTACCGGGGAGGTTTCTTTTATCGTTATGGCCAGTGCATGCACCTCCAGCAGCACTATGTATATAGACGTTTGGTGAACCCCATGGGGGAAGCAGGAAAGGTATGGTATACAAGACGTGGAAGGGACCCCCTATCTGCTACAGGCCTGTCGCTTGACGACTCTCGTGCATGCACGCATCCTAACCGATAGACAAGATTTGCCTATGTTGGTGGCATGAAAACATGTGTCTTATCGCCCCTAAAGGCTTTGTGGATTGGGAACTTCCTCTGGCTTGACGATTTTTATACTTTTTGTTAACCATATTTGCTTTTTTATTATCTCTAAATTGTTGTTATGCTCTATTGCTACTGTGGAATCTGCTTCCAGTTGTTCTTATCCTCCATGAAATCTGGATATAGTGCTCCAGCATTCTCGCACAGGGACCACTGCGGAAGAAGGAAAGCGTGTAGATTGTAAGGCGAGAATCTGGGAGGGGTGGATGGTGGGGAAGTTGGGTTCCCTATGGCCAGGATCCTCACTGAATGTAAACCACCTCATAATGTAACTGGCCTGTCGCTTGGCTACCGCTTCCACACCTTTAGGCAACGACCTATTATTGTGCTATAGAGAGCTCGGCCCAGTGCTCTGGGAGGAGGGAGAGACGCTAGTGCTCGACCCACCGCCCAGAGAACAAGCTGGTAATAAACCCTTTCCCCCCAAAGGACATTCTACTGTCAATTTCCTTGGTGGCATTGAATCCATAGTAAACTTGCCCGGGGGCTGCAACCCACTGGCAAGACAACTGGCCAATGTCCGCAGGGTTCACAGTTGACCAAGGAAAAAGACAAGCTGCCTTTGTGGGAGGGGTGCTTCAGTGGGCTGCCCCTGTGAATGGGGAAACGGTGCATCGTCCCCCAATGGGTATGTGGTCTCAGGTGGCTGCCCTCCCCAGCACTGGGCCTCACCGCAGGACTGGAGGCAAGTGGAGGTGACACCTGAGGCAGTAGGGGTGGCCTTTCTATGGTAAACAGATCCTCTGAGAAGCAGAGGGCCCGGGAGGCAACGGGCCTGTGGATTGGCTGCTTCTCCCAGCATTAAGGAAGTCTACCGAGGAGACCCAAGACACGGCGGCACAAGAACACGAGCTGCAAACTTCTGTGGATGGCCTGAAGAAAGACATGGCATTGATAGAAGAGCATGCATCCTACACGATACACAAGAATGGCCTATGTTGATGGGATTAATACGTGTGTCTTATCGCCCCTAAAGTCTTTGTGGATTGGGAACTTCCTCTGGCTTGACAATTATTATAATTTTTGTTACCTGTATCTTCATTTTTTGTTATCTCCAAGTTGTTGTTATCCTCTGTTGCTATTGTGGAATCTGCTTCCAGTTGTTATCCTCCGTGGAATCTGGTTACATTGCTCCTGGTTTCTCGCACAGGGACCACTGCGGAAGATGGAAAGCGTGTAGACTGTAAGGCGAGAATCCGGGACGGGTGGACGGTGGGGAAGTTGGGTTCCCTATGGCCAGGATCCTCACTGAATGTAAACCACCTGATGATGTAACTGGCCTGTGGCCCCGCTACCCCTTCCACACCTTCAGGCAACGAGCTATTATTGTGCTATAGAGAGAGCTCGGCCCAGTGCTCTGGGCGGAGGGAGAGACGCTAGTGCTCGACCGACCGCCCGGAGAACAAGCTGGGTCATAAACCCTTTCCCCCCAAAGGACATTCCACTGTCAATTTCTTTGGTCGCATTGAATCCATAGTAAACTTGGCCGGGGGCTGCAACCCACTGGCAAGACAACTGGCCAAAGTCTGCAGGGTTCACTGTTGACCAAGGAAAAAGACAAGCTGCCCTTGTGGGAGGGGTGCTTCAGTGGGCTGCCCCTGTGAATGGGGAAACGGTGCATCGTCCCCCAATGGGTATGTGGTCTCAGGTGGCTGCCCTCCCCAGGACTGGCCTCACCCCAGGACTGGAGGCAAGTGGACGTGACACCTGAGGCAGTAGGGGTGGCCTTTCTATGGTAAACAGATCGTCTGAGAAGCAGAGGGCCTGGGAGGCAACGGGCCTGTGGATTGGCTGCTTCTCCCAGTATTAAGGAAGTCTACCGAGGAGACCCAAGACACGGCGGCACAAGAACACAAGCTGCTAACTTCTGTGCATTCCCTGAGGAGAGAAACAGCATTGATGCGACAGGAGGTGGCACGAGAACGCGAGCTGCACATTTTTGTGGATTGCCTGAAGAAAGACAGGGCATTGATACAAGAGCACCGGCAGCAAGGTGCCGTTGGTGACGAGACGGCAGTGCTGCCAGGTGTTCTGAAGGAGGAAGAGGCCGTCAAGGCCAAAGACGTACTCCTGAGGGGAGCACAGGCCGAGGTGGGACGAGAACGTCAGCTGCAAAGCACTGAGCTTAAGGTAAGAGACCCTCTGAATACTGAGGCAGCATTGCTGCGAGGCACAGGAGACAAGGCAAAGGTTGTAGCAGAGGAGGCACTCGGGGGAAGGGGAGGGAAAGGGGCCATCAGCCCCAGAAATGGAGGGGCTGGAGAAAGACGAAGGGGTGATGCCGGAGGCACTGGCGCCTCCTCTATTGAAAGCACGCCCAGTGCTTGTAAGGAAAATAAAGACTCAGCAGCAGCTCAAAGTTCCCCCCAAGGAGAGGAGCAGCCCCCTCCCCAGGTCATGGAGCACTGTATGGTCCGCCCCTATACTCAGGCTTAGCTGGTGGATTTGGGCTCCCGGTTTAGGCAGAAGCCCTCGCAGTCAGTATCAGCTTGGCTCCTGCGTCTGTGGGACTTGGGGGTGGATGGAATTCTTCTGTCGGGGCCAGAGACGGGAAAGCTCTCTTCCCTGACAGTGCAGCCTGCCGTCAGGCCGCGATTACAAAATGCACCTCATACCCCGAATGGTGCCCTGAGCCTCGTTGATGTATTATCATATATGGCTCCTTCCCCTGTAGAGCTGCAAGTGAAACTAAGGAAGAATCACTGAAGCTGAGGTTTGGCCACCAGAACAACATCTTGCTCTCAGCACCAAGTGCACTGAATCCCGGAGACTGCGTTGAGTGTACTTGGCTTTGGACTTTCCCACATATGTACCAATGATGGCTGGCTCTCCTGGCACCTTGGGGACGAGGCCTGGAAGCTGTCCTCCTGTGTATTCCTTGAGTAACAGCAGAGTGGCCACAAAGCTCACAGTAGTATATCTTGAACCGCCAGCAGATAGGAGCATCGTACCGGGGTGCCAGTGCATGCACCTCCCGTAGCACCATATATAGACCCTTTGGTAACCCCCATGGGGAATGGAATAAAAGTATGGTATACTAGACCTGGACGGGACCTCCTCACTGCTACAGTCCTATCACAGGACCACTCTCTTGCATGCATCCTACCCGATGGACAAGATTTGTCTATGTTGGTGGCATTGAAACGTGTCTTATCACCCCCAAGTAATAATCTTCAGCGATAACACAACCTTCAGCTACAGTTATCACAAAGAGCAGCAAGTCTGCTGCTCAAGCCTCTAAGTTATCCTTGTGACTACAGGACAGTCCAAAATGTCATGTTCAAGGTGATGTGACTGCACCCATTATGTCATTTCCACCAAATTGGATCCATTAATACTTGGGCATTATCTTAAGGGAGAAAGAGGACTCTGTGACAAGGGGCAAGGTCTCTTGTGACATATTAGTTTTGGACAATGAGAAATCAAGATCCAAGGATGTGTTAAATTATTCAGCATTTTTTACCTCATTATTGAGTGAGTTCATACGGGCTTTTCCTCCTATTCATTTATCTGTGGGCTCCGAGGAGGCCTGATTTTGTTTCCCTCCCCCCGCCTTTCCCTATTTCATCTTCCTTTTGCCCTCTCCACTCTTTAGGTGTTAGAGGTTGAGGGTATATCTCTTTTTATTTTCTATCCTGTTCAATCTTATGATTCAAAGGGCAATGACTATAGTTTTGTTTGAGGAACACTCAGTAAGAACCCTTGCTAATGCAATGGCACACCTCAGAAATATGAGGATTAGTTAGAAATTTAGTTCCCATGCCTTTGCTAGCACACAACCTCAGGTAACACAGAAACCTTCCAACTTAACATCTTCCTCGGTCCACCATGAACCAACATAAAGTGGTGATTTGTAACATATGGATCAGAACTTTATGAATAAGTCAGAACTTCAGTGCCAAGTGTTCTAAATGATGGCCGTGATGTTATTTTCTGAAGTAATGGGAGAAAGCCCAGAAACATCCCAGGAAGATCATGTACCAAAGATGTCTGTTGATTCCATTTTTTTCCAGAATGTTTGGAACAATGGTCAGTTGATGTTCACAGGATTTCTACAACCAGGAAATGTGCTGGATATTTAGAATTTAAACTGGTGCTCCAATAGGTTGTAAAGAGGTTTAACCAACTGCACAACTGAATATTGTGCAGATACAGTACTGTGAATATTAGTAGCAGGTATCATTTAAATTTGCGATTTAAAGTACATTATTGGGGCAAACCGATGAAATGGACCTAGAATGTGAACAATGTCAGATAATGTGACTACATCAGTGAATATGTGCCAGAAAAAGGTTCGCACACTGGTATGCCTCATGAGATTAACAAAAGAAATTAGATCACATCAGGCTGCTCGTGCTACAGTTTCTTCTTTTAGCTATGTGTGTCCTGTAATGTTGCTCATGATTCAAATCATAACAAATACTCTGATGGCGCAGACACAGAACTCCATTTCTTCATACCCCCACCAGATGGAACCAGAGCAGGTGTAATCAGGTTAAAGTGTTCTTCTCTATAAATCAACTTCTGATTGATTCCAGAGTGGAGCCGTCAGCCCTTATGTGCATAAATGCAGGCATTAAAACAATGTTTGAATTAGTCTTAATCGCAGGGGCCTAGACTCTCACGCACCCCAGGACCCTACTGTGTCTCTTCCGTGTGTGAGATGCACGGGAGGGCTGCACACCGGCAAGGCTCACCAGGGGGCAGAGCAGGAAGGAGAATTTAGATCAACTACCTTTTGAAGTGTGATCCCTTTAAACAGCCACGCAAGGCGGCATCTTGCTAAATGTGCTGTATGTAATGAAGGTGACCTGTGCTATTTCTTGAAATACTGCTTTTTTGGTTATAAGTGATCAGAGTATTAAATATGTGTGAGGAGAAAAAAAACCAAGAGCAGTGTCATCCATGTTCTCTCTGGAATCTATTAGGAACCATGAGGGAGGTGGTTTACCTCTCGGAAAGCCTGGGCCTGAAAGTAGGTGCCGCCATTCCAGGGTCTCCCAGCTAGGTCTCTGTTGTCTCCACCTGTAAGTTGAAGAGACACGTAGTTTAGATATCACCTCCAGCACCTTTGAACTATGTAAGGAAACAAAAGAAAATATGAAGTAGATGAACGTATGGAGAGGTGAGAGATGGAGGCAGGGAGATTTGCTATGGATCCATTTTCCAAAGTTTAAAAAAATGTATTATGTGTGTGAGTGTATCTTTCCTTAGCTCTCACAGGGAAAAAAAAAATCACAGAATACACGGTTTTGTGGTTTTTAAAACCTATTTCATATCCAACAGTAAGAGCAAAGCACAAAATCCATTAAGTCTTGTGCCTGTTCATTATGAAATTCTGAATTTTAACCATCTAGAAATGTAATCTATGCTTAGATTTATGTTTCATCCCTCAAGACTGCAAATGCCAAATAGAGCACAGATTTCTTTGGGCCTAGGGAGCCACAAGTGGGCAGAGGAGGCAAGAGCTCCTTTCCTTCCTCCCAGATCGTTAGTTTCCATGCTCAGCCAGCACCATGGCTTACTCACCAAGCTTGTGGGTGGCTAGCACAGAGAGTTACACTCTCCTTCCTGGGGAATTAGAATGGTAGATCTAGGGAGAAATAGGACTCTGTGAGAGCACACACACACACACGCACAACTCCAGGTCATTTTTCCATGACCCCACATGCAACAGAGATGCCCAAGGGTATGGGGCAAATAATGTCCTGCCCCCCAATCACATAAGCGCAAGCCAGTTGAGGGGAGGATTTGCTCCCCACTGTTCGGTGAGGTGGAGAAACTAGGGAGCAGAAGGAGATATTTAGACTAATATTTAAAAATATCTCCAGGGGCTCACTGCTGGGGCCACTGAGGAAAGATCACAGGCTTTGGGGTCATCTCTTTCATTTATTATCAGCAAGTATTTAAGGAGCTCCTGCTATGGGCTACGCACACAGAGCTCTAGTTATTGAAGCAATCAAGGAACAGAACAGACAAAACTCTATGTCTTAGTGGAGCATACATTCTAGTGAGGGGATCAGACAATAAAGATGGCATTAGAGGGTGGAAAATGCTACAGGAAAAGAAAACAGTGGGGTAAGAAAGACTGACAGTGGGGAGCGAGGAGTGGGTTGTGGTTTTAAATAGGATGGTCAGGAGAAAGCTCAGTGAGAAGGTGACATTTGAGTCAAGATGTGAGGTGAAGGGATGAACCCTTTAGATACAGGGCAGCGGGTTTCACGTTGAAGGAAGAGCCAGTGCGAAGGCCCTGAGGTGAGAGCAGGCTTGGGGTTGGAGGACAGTGAAGAAGAGGAGATTATGAGACCTGAGATAGAAGGGGTGGGGAGAGGTGCACACTCAGATCTTGAACATCGTAAGGATTTGGGCTTTCCTGTTTGGTTTGAGTCCTTGTACCACCATTTGTCAAAGGTTGCAGGTTGAGTGACTGAACTTCCATTCCCTTGTCTGTATATGGGAATCTCATCGACCGCACACAATTATTTTGAGGATTGAAATGAAATACAAGCACAATGTCTGGCATATGGTATGTTTGCAACAAACAGTTCCTTTATTCCTCTGGGTATCATTTTGGGTATATTATATATCTTTTTATAAAGGAACACATAAACATAAAAGGGTGATGATGAGACTGCCCAGTAGTTACCCAGAGGCAGGAATCCAAGTAGGTTTTTCCTTGTAAATAAGTAACCTTTTCCCCCAAAGCAGCACATTCAGGAATTCCTCCAAAGGAGCCCCTTCCCCAATACCCTCCCTAGTTAAAATGAACCATTATTTCTCTCCTGGACTGCAGACATCGTGAAACCACAAGCCCATACACACATACAAATCTAGATCTAGTACACAGCATTTACTAGATAATAGTGCAGGGACTGCCCTAATTGCATCACAAAACCACACACTCAAACGTGAGGTTGTAGCAAAGCTCACCTGATGTCTAGGGATCACGTTTCTAACACAAATTTGTATACATTTTAAATGTTACTCTCCGTTCCGTCCCTCCCCACCGACAAAACAGGCCCCCTTTCTTTGGAGGGCCAACCACAAGGCTCCCTCATCACCACCCGTTGGAGAATCCAGTCGCCAGTGTGCCCACCATTCATTCCTGACCCTAGAAAGCACGGATAATGGATGCACACAGGCCACCCCACCGCACGCCATCCCCCAGCGCGCCGGGGCTCGGCCCGCCACCCTCGCGCCACACACGCAGCTCCCCGCGCCACCACCCCACGGCGCGCCGCGGCCACGACACTGGAAGTTGGACCCCTCTGCCCACCCTCCCACCCCCACACCGCTGCCCCTGAGATACCTGCCATGGAGCAGATGCACGGCACAGCAACGCGCAACCCGAACGCACAGCTCTCAGGGACACCCAGGCACTATGCCGCCGAGGCCCCGGGCAGGGCAGCCCCGAGGGGCGCGCAGGGGGAGGGCGGGGGCGAGCAGCCGGGACGGGCGGGGGGCCGGGCTTCCGAGGGGAGGGCCGCTGCCCCGAGGGACGTGGGGGGCGGGCGGGGGAAGCAGAGGCCAGGCGACAGGGCCACCCGCCCCGGGCTCTACTCACCCGGCAGCAGCAGCCCGAGCTCCCGGCGGGCGTGCCGCCTGTGTCTGCGGAGCTGCCTCTCTACGTCGTCGTCGTTGATCCGCCGGGCTTCCTCGGCCTCCTCGCTCAGGCAGCGCGCCGTGGGGGACCGCAGAGGCCTTCCCACAAGGTGCCCCCGCGGCAGCCCCGCCGGCACCCTCCGCTCACATGGGCGCGCACGCCCCCCCGCCCCCCGACCTCGCTACCCCGAGGCCGCTGCCCTGACGCCCGCGCCTGCGTCCCCAGGACCGGCGGCCCGCCCCGCCCCCCGCGCCAGGTTCACTGAATCAACAAACATCTAGTCGTTGCCTGCTATTTATAGTAACTAAGGTACAAGTACAAGGAGGGAAACCAACAGGAATACAATATGGTCCTTGCCTTCAGTAGGCTTACAGGCTTAGGGCATCATCCTCTCAACAGCTATAATAAAAGATAAAATGGTATCAATCTGCATTAAACTTGGGATAGATACAACAATAATAAAAGTAAAAAAGGAATAATTCATTCTGTCAGGGAGAACTGGAGAAGACTTCATAGGAAAGGAAACATTTGGATGTCTCTTAACAAATGAATAGGTTTTCCATAAATATGTACCTACACCACTTAAAAGTTAAGTCAGCATTTCCAAGTCACCTCAGAGGGGCAGTGAGGTAAGTGCTTTTGAGAATTCAAGGGCAATGACTAGACAGCTGAAAAGCACACCACAAACCCTGGGAGAATGAACACCAGAGGCAAATGGGAAGAAGGTCACCTCTTCTATGCTATCCTGAAATGGGTACCATATCCCCCTGTCCTTTGGATACTGGAAAAGAAAAACAGTCCAAGGCATAATTCAGTCCTTAGGAGAGATGGCAGAATAAAAGAGTAAAAGGGCCACAGGCGTGTAAAAGGGGCTCCTGGGGCCGGAAAAGCCTGTCCCCCGGTTCCCAGTCACCTGGCCGGGCTGCTGCACAGCGTGCCCCGCACGGCTCGGGGGGCTGATTTCTGTCCCTCCCTTCCTCTCTCTCATAACACTAGGAGCTGCCTGAGAGCAAGGACCTTGTCTTTCATGACTGCTCTCAGGGCACCCGTAGGAGTGTCTCGCCTAGAACAGATACTCAGTTAGTGGCGAATAAACAAAAGAATACCGGAACCTACATCAACAAAAAACCCTCGCAGACTGCCAGTCCCAGGCAGTGTGCTGTGCCAGATGCCGGAGGCACACAAAGTCCTTAAAGGCTTCATCATCTATGGGGGCAGACAGTCCACAAGCATAAAAGAACAAACAATGATGGGAAATGAGAAGCACTCACTGCTAACCTACAGTATAGGGAACAGATTGCCAGAAGAGTTCAGAAGAAGGAGCAGTTAGTTACCCAAAGCCACCACTCAAAGCAAACGGAAAGAGTATGCTGACGACGGTGACCTGAAAGACCAGTCAGAAGTGAGCCTGAAGCACTGCAGATCTCACCAGAGCTGGGGAAGGGCTGCTCTGCGCAGAGCTGGCAGGCACAACCGCCTGGCCCAGGAATAAAGCGGCCTTGGCGATGGGAAGGCAGGCCGCCGGCCCGGGGAGACTCAGAGAGCTGCAAATGGCGCCACCTAGAGGACAGTTTTCATAACAGCAGAAAGATTATGATTCTTAGTGGAAAGAGGGTTTCAGGGTCAACAACATGTTGAAGATGAGAAACGAGGAGTGAAACAGAATACCTTCTTCTGAACGAGAAAATACTCACACTGCAAAGCCACCAAACAAATGTTCCAGTTGCAGCAGACGGACCTCAGTGACATCTTTCCATTTCCACCCTCCAAAATGCATCCAAGTGATCCTCTGACTAATCGAATGGATCTATTTTGTGCTTATCCAAAACAGATATCACACTATCACAGACAGCATTGGACCCCACAGTAATCAAAGTCCCAGTAGACTGGGAGGCTTTAAAAGGCTGGCCAGGTGGGACCTATTTTTAAGCTGAGGAGCCCAGTGTTTCAGCCACAGAAGCTGTTGACTGAGGTCTGATGAATGAATAAATGACCAAATGACTGCAGAGGTACTAAAATCAGACAGTGAGGCAGCAGTCACCCCAGATCATGACCCAAACCCTTCTGGCGCCCAAAGGATCACAGATGATTTAGGAGTGTGGGAGTTTCCTTCCTGCACTGGAGTTACTACAACTTGGAGCCACTTGTCCCCCAAGACTTTGCCTTTGCTCGGGGCAAACTCGTACTTTCTTTAACTCAGTGGTGCTACTGGAAACTCTGAATTAGCTTCTGGAACTTACACATCAAGAGATTCACACAAAAATCTGAGTATCCGTTCCCGGTCGGATCTGGCGATTCCAGGCCTGTTTTCCCAGATGACAACCATTGCCACCAGTCCCTACTCCGCGGTTAGTAACATGCTGTCCCTTGGGCATTCCACGTGGGCCCCATTAAGGCAGCTGGCAAGATGGGGATTGGATTTGGGAATTAATCTAGTAGTTGACTGAGGCAACAGATGTCTTTCCCGTTCTGGGTTTCCTGTTTCTCAATCAAATAATCGTTTATCCCGTTACACTCACCTTCCTTTGATGATTTCTCAGGGAAAGTTCAATAATTGGGTGGGGGGGGGCGCTGTCTGTTTTGTTCACTCCTGATACTTCCACTGCGCTCTGTCATCTTTTCACCTGTCAAATAGAGGCGGCTCTGAAAACACACAGAAATGTTGCACAGCCTCCTGTGTCACTGTCTTCATTTGTTTTAGAAAATCAGTAACATCTAAGCTATTACTGCAAAGAGTACACACGTCATTTTGGGTCATTTAGTATAACTCTGTCAAAAGAAACAAAAGGAAAGGGGCCCAGAATAACTATGATTTTCCCGAGGAGACACATCTGTTTTACGGTAGATCTGGGATAAAAAACGCTTATCTCCTCCACGTCATCCCTTTGTTCTTTCACTGGGTTCTGAAGAACACAGAGAAAGAAGCAGAAATAAAAGCCCTCTGTTCTATGTAACTGGTACAGGACTTGGCCAGTTTGGACCTGGGGCATTGCTTGGTAAGAGGCATCTGAGAAATTCTTAACACAAAATGAGATACATGCCAAATACACAGAAAACAGTAGTACCTGAAGATGAGTCCATGGAATGAGAAGAACTGGTAAGTGAAGATGTGGGGGGATGCAGCTCCAAACAGGATAGGCGGATTTTTATTTTCTGGCTCCTGGAAGGTTCCACATTCGCATAAAACATTAAAATACAATAAACATTTGAACTAGGTCAAATCCAATTCTGCATGCTCATATAAGCCAATAAAATATTCTATGTTTCATTTAAGGTGTCATTTACTTTGTGTCGTGATTTTTAATTTCTAAAAGGCTTCCCAAGCACAAAATAGAGATTGGACAACAGTAGGTGAAAGGCTGCAGAGATTAAATAAGCTCATTTCATTCACCGTGAAAATTAAGATGCAAACAAATTCTCCATAGCTGAAAGTGTCCATCTTCACGTTGCAGTCAAGGCTTCTGGGAATATAATGCTGCAGGACTCCTAATCACCCCGATATCCCTAATCTGTTTCAAGAAATATCATTATATGCTATGAGAATTCCTCAGAGTATCAGAGCAAGACATGCTGGCTGAACACCCCTCTGTCCCTAACACCGACAGGATGGTCTCAGCCGTCTTGAAGGTATTGGAGCCCACTTTATTCCATTAACACGAATGGAGGACAAACAACATTCCCCTTGGTCTGTATTAACTTAATCACTTGTTCTCTCCTTGAGAATGGGTAACCCATAACCGAGTTTGTAGTGTGTGCATCATCAGAAGGTGAATGGATTTTGGGGGGGTCTTATTAGTGTCACGGGTTTCTAGGGAGGAACTACTCAAAAACCCTGAGTCTAGCGTCACATGGACAACTAAATTATGCTGTGACCTTGAACAAGTTCAGCTTCTCATGAAGGAAGGATACTGACACTCGCTATCCCTGCCCTCAGGGGCTCTTGCAAAGCACAAAATAGAGGTGCATATGCTGCATCTATTTTCAGTGGTATTTTACACACTTAAAAGGAACTCTACAGAATTCACGATAAAAATCTTGACGATGTGTGTCCCTACTCTAGTTAACAGCTCTGCCATAAAAACTACTGTAAGTAACAAAAACTTACATATTAGGGTAGATACCCTGAGAACTCCAAGTACTTCTCTTCCACACCCTGCCCCAACCAATTGCCTTCCTCTTCTCATCAGTCCTCAAATCAGAAACCCTGGAGATTTGTTCATTAATTTATGCACATATGTATTCACTCAAAGATTTTATTAATCCCTTACCAGATTTCAGTCACTGCTCTTCAATATGTTTTATAGGTATGTTCAGGGACTAGAGAGTGAACAACACGGACGAATATCCCTCTAGATGGACGGAGAGGAGAAGCAAAACTAAACAAATAAGCAAATACGTAAGTGTAAACCTATAAATAAGAAATAAATGGACAAAATAACTAGTACACCAGGTGAGAGCTAGAGAGAACCACAAGGCGGGGGAGGCAGATGGAGATGGTCGGGTGGTGGGATGAAGCTGCGATTTACAATTACGTGATCAAGGCTTTAAGGGAAAGGTGAAATTAAAGAAGGAACAGGAGGTAGGTGTGGGAGAGAGCGAGGTGCCAAACTGGGGAATGACGTTTCAGGCAGACGGAACGGTCAGATGGGAGGCGCAAGTGGACTTGGACTACCAAGGAACAGAATGTCAGCGTGTGCAGGGCAGAGCCAGCAAAAATGGAGAGAGGGAGATGAAGTCAGGAAGAAAGCGAAGCCCAGGTTGCTAGGCCTGTGGAGGCATTGGGGTTTTTGCTTTGAGAAAGCCACTGAAGAGATGAGTGACAGGATGACTTATGCTTAGGACGATCTCTCTGGATGACATGTGGATTAGAGGCAGGAGAGTAAAGACAAGATCACACAGACCAACAATTCATTCAAAGAAGCGATTTGCTCAAAGACGTGCCTTCTACTCAGTGAAGACGTAGAGCAGGGATTGGCAAACAATGGCTCAGAGATCAGACAGGGCACTCAGCCTGCTTTTCTATGACCTGTCAGGTAATAATGGTGCTTCTATTTTGAAAGGTTGTTAAAGGAAGAAGAACAGGAGGAGAAGCTACAGAAACTGTATGTGGCCTACAAAACCTAAAATACTTACAACCTAGAGAATATTTCCCAACACCTGATATAAAGCATCAGGCTGGTTGTAGGTCCTCAACAAATTTAGGAGGAATACATGAGTAAATTGGTTGCTGAAAATACTATAAAGTAATAGCTGCCAAGAAACATTTATGACTCTACCCCTAAGCTTCACAAACAGTGTCATTTCCATTGAGCTACTGAAAAATTCCACCTGGTTTTTGAAACAGTAAGCCAGAAAGCATTTTCTCATGTAAGCAATGTCATAAATAACTGTCAGGTAAAACTGAAATGGAAACAAATACAATAATACCAAAAACCATTTGTGCAGACCCCTAAACTTTATAAAGCATGTTCATTATCTAACTTAATCCTCACATCTACTCCACGTGGGAGAGAGGTACTAGAAATTACCACATCCTAAATCCGTAGTGATTTTTCAAGAAAAGATGAAATGCAGAGTGTTAAATCTGTAATGCCAAGATTGACTTTTTTCCTATGGGAATCCTGGGGGCTAAAACCAAGAGGGATTTTCAGTTCAAGATGGCCGACTAGGAAAATGTACTCACTTTCTGTTCCTCAGGAAAGCCATATTTACATAAAAGCATAGAAATACTACTGTTAATAAACCAATAAAAGCCAAGAGACTGTACTGTGGAAGTCATCAACCACTAAAATATTTCAAAACATTTCTAGAAAGCAAAAAGTGAGACGGAGGCGCGATGGGTAAAATCATCGAGAAAAAAGACTGCCTGAGAAGGGGCTGCGCACAGCCAGTGGGCGTCTGCTGAGCCCCGGTTATACTAACAGGCAGAAAGGAGAATAGGGACTGCGAACAGAGACAGAAGTTATTTTAGGGAAAGAAGTTCGTTTAATGAGCCCCACGGATGCCTCAGTGTGCCCTCATATTAACTCTGGGTCAATGACAGTGGATTGTCAGTGAGCAAGACCAGGAAATGCAGTGAGAGGGCTCAACCACAGGCTGTCAGCTGTGCTTTACTGTCACCACTGCAAATCCCATCCAGGGCTGACCACTCCTTAGACTCATTCGACGTAACTGGAGATTGGTGCTTCGCGAATTGTCAGGTTACAAGTAACCTCCTCTGGCAACTAGACAATTGTTATTATTACTAAAATATTTTTATTAACGGTCAAAAAAAATTTTTTTTTTAAAGAATATTTTCCCTCGACAAATTCTGTCTCCACCTGTCTGCTTCCACCAAGCCAAATTATCTCAGAACGACCATTTGCCTGCCATCTGATATTATATTCTCTTACAAGGACAAGTAGAAGAATATTCTGTATTTCAAAAAAGCATGCTGTTCATCTATTCCCCTTGGACAGGGAAAATCAAGAGCTATATTTTTCGGGGATATATTTGTCCAAATACCCTTTCTTTAGTTCTGAAGCTTCAACATTCATATGTTTAATGAAAATTTTCCTCTTTGGGAAAAAATGATGGCAATAACATGACTATAATTTGTTTTCAAATAAGTTTGACGTGTGATCATCATTTTCAGAGTTCCTGTAAGAAACCTTTGTGCATTAGCAGATGTAATGTTGGGGGGGGGTACGGGGAGGGCAGTACAACTCAGAGAAGACAAGTAGAGACTCTATAGCATCTCACTACGCTGATGGACAGTGACTGTAATGGGGTTGGTGGGGGGGACCTGATGAAGGGGTAGTTTAATAATCGTAATATGGCACATGTAATTGTAAATTAATGATAATAAAATAAATTATATTTTAAAAAATGAGGAGAAAAAAAAAAGAGACCTTTGTGCAAAATTTGTACCAGCTTGCTATTTTTGCTCCAACAAAACAAAATCAAGGGATTGTTTCCTTACTGAACTCTTCTCAAATGATATCAAGGAGTTATGGGTAAAATGCCAGAACTGGAAATCATTTCTACTCCTGCAGAGGTTAGAAAGGGTTACAATATTTCTTTTTCAGAGTTTGAGTCTAAGCAAAATCTTTTGTGTCCTACCAACCTCATCGTTTGTTGGAGATGGAAGTCCAAATCTGCTCTGACATGCTATAAAAGGAATCTCATGAGCAGAGGACTAAAATTAATTTTGCAATATATGAATTACGTCCAATGATACCGAAAATAAAATTTTAAATATGTATGTGTATATGCATTTCATTGATCTGTATGATTCTTGGTTCTGAAACCCCTGCAAGCCATAGGTCTGATATACAACATCAGCCCCATGAGAGAGAAAAATCACCACTGAACTAAGCCAAAGAAACAAGATTCAGCCTCAGCAAAGCCACGTGCAGGCCAGGATTTTTCAAATCTTTGTCTCTGAAGCTTCCAGCTTCTGGACGATAATACACGTTTCCCTTGTCCCGAACAACTAAGACTAAGTCTCTTCTCTTGGGCATAAGAATCTCCAGAGTTATATTTAGGTGCTGTTAACCTTAAAAATAAAACTGTGAGTTATTTTACTGACAAAAGGGGTTCATTCAGGAACAGAGAACTGCAGTTTGGGACAAGCAAGCTGGGGCAACAGCACAGGCGTGTCTGGGGAACAATGGAGAGGAGGCCCTTTCATAGAAGACAGGGCCACTGGCATGGCTGCTCACTGGCTGGGCTGTAACAGTCTGGTTGGCTGAGCCGTTTCAGAGACGGCTGCTGCTGGGGGGGTGGGCGTGGGGGTGGGGGCAGAAACTTCTCTCCTCCCACTGGGTGTGAAGGGGGCCGGGATAGAGTTGCCAGGTGTCCTTCTCTTCTTTCTGGGGGGTCAGCAATAGACGAGGAGCAGAGGGAATGAGAGCTCCCCCTGCAGGTCGCCCAACTCCACCTCCCTTCGGCTTCTCTATCGATTCTCACCGTGCCCATACCGTCCGGACAGGGAACGGCAGCCCCCGCTGACAGGCTCACAAGGACCGAATTGTGCCGATCTTACTTAAGCCAATACACTGCTCCACTAAAACTTGCAACAAATGAGGCATTTGCTTTCTAGACATGAATGAGATGTGACTTAGTCCAAGAAGGCCAGAGAAACTGGCTTTTACGCCACATGGAGTAACCCACTGATAAATCTCAGGACAGGCAACAGTTTACACAGAATATAAGTTTTACACATTCACATCCTTCGAATTAGAACAAAGAGAAAATCTGGGCTGCAAGGCTCGGTTAGAAAGTGGGATGGTGCCATGCTGACAATGGGCAGTCCCTAACCTACACTTTTTGAGAAGCAAAGAGCGGACCTGCCGGTTAGGAAGGATGTTGTGGGCTGCCTTGTCCAGTCAGGGGCAGCCTCCCGTCCCCTCCTCTGAAATCACCTGCCTGGCTGGCTGGTGGCTGCAGAGAAGGCGGGCCTGGCTCCAGGCTTCCCAGAGAAGCTGGACGGGCCAGGGGAGGCGGGCCACCCTGGCAGAATCTGGGTGGCTCGGTGTGGCTTTGAGCAGGCCCTGGCCCCTGGGATCCCGGGGCACCAGCCTGGCCGCCACACACCAGGCGCTGAGGGCCCTGCGGAGCCAGTGCCCGGGTGGCGTGAGCACTGTTGGATGTGCCCCCTGCAGCCCCAAACGGTCCCTCATGGTGGTCTACCTGGTGCCCACCACCTGCAACTGTCAGTGGGCGGCCCCAGGGGCTGGAAATTCCGCCACGCCCTTTAACCGTTGGTGAGGTCCCCTGGGGGTTGGGGCCGCCCCAGTGGTGGGGGCTTTGTGACACGTGCCAGGTGACATCACAACAGCAGTTGGTGGGCAACTAGCTCAGTGTGTGCTTGGCCTTGAGAGGAGTCAGAAGCAACAGAGACGCTCTCCTCTTTCATACTCTCTTCTCGGACCCTTTGGCACACGACTGATTGTCTGTACGGGCAACTTCCTCTCTAAGCTCGGTGACCCACCCTGCCGCCGCACCCAGCCTCGCCGCTGTCGTCCTCTGATCCTCCCACCCCGGGAGCACCCTCCTGCCAGGGAGCACCCCGCCGGTCCTGCACCTGCCGACTGACCTGGTCGCGAGCCGATCTGCCCGGATCATGGGCGGCTATCCGGGGGCTTTTCCATCCAGCTGCAGAGGCGATATCCTCTCCAGCAGCCCAGACGCTCCCCTCTGGGCATCCTGCCCTCCACGTACGGGACAGATGCACCGAAGAAGCAAGCCCACGCTCTCAGCGCAAATCCAGGATGTCTGGATGTGTAAGACCCAGGAGCATCCCTTCTCTTGCAGGGCGAATACATACTCTCCTGCATTTACGATCGCAGCAGGTAGCCAAGGCCAGGCAGCCAGTGCCAGCCATTCACCTCCCGCTTCCTCGCCCAGAAGGGGAGGTCCACAAAGAGCCTGCAGAAGGGCCGCCAGAAGAGGAGGAGGATCTCGTGGAGCCCACAGGGCAGGATGGTGAGAACAGGGGCCCCTGGGGCAGTGGGGATAGGTCATCTACATCTAGGCCCCCAGACACCCGCAGAGTTCTCACCTCCCTGGAGTGCGGGCCTGGGCCTCTGGACCACCATCCAGAGGCTCAAGTGAGACCACCCAGATGCCTCAGGTGAGATCCTCCTCCGAAGACCACACGGCCCCCACCTCTTACAGCCCTTCTGGAGAAGTTCCGCCTCCTGGGAGGCTTGATCCAGAAGCAACAGGGCTCTCTGACCCCGGCCCTTGCTCTTCCCAGCTGCCAGAGGCATCCACACAGGAAGTGCCGGGTGAAGACCATCAGCAGAGCTCCGCGGACTCGTCGCCGTCTGGGAAGAAGATGCAGGGCACGGACCCTTCAGTCACGCCATCCAGGAGCGCTCTGCCGGGACCTGCCAGCAGCAGGCCCCACAAGAGGAAAGCATCCACGCCTCTGGTTCTCCCGCTGCCGCAGCCACTGCCACTGCCACTACCAGTGCCATGGGATCGCGGTGAGCTGCCCCCACCTCCTAAACTTCCTTGCTTAGCTGGTGCCAAAAACCCGGGCCACGTGGAGAAGAGCCCTGACCGTCAGAGGGACAGAAGCTTGGGGGATAAAACAGAGGTCATGGCTGCTGGCAGGGCCCCTCAGCCTGCCCCTTCCTCCTCCCCACCTGCCCCAGACACTGCAACTGCAGGCTCCCCGCCCTTCAGCACTCACACCTCAGAGGTCCCTCCGGGGGGAATTCCACCCAAGGAGAAGAAGGGCCTTCATTCATTCACTGCTGCAGCCTCGCCTACTTCTAACCCCCCCGCACCGCCCCGCACCTCCACCATCTCCTGGCAGCAGCCTTTCTGTCCGATCAACTCCCCATCACCCATGTGTACAGATTCCCCTGCTCCTTGCTTCCTACCCACCCACCCCTGTTCCAGTGCCGTCCCTCAATGACTCGGATCCCGCCACCCCATCAGTCACTTCCACTGCAGGCCGTCCCGCCACGGCCGCCCAGGCGCCTGCACGCTTGCCGTCCCCACCTGCTACAGATCTTGACGTAGACATGGCCACCGCTCCCGCTTCCCATGCTGTCACCCTCACGTCCCCCCACACTCCACGGGGAGACCGAGCCACAACCACCAGGCCCCACCAACCCACGTTTCTCGATCCCTGGCCACACCCCCATTTTTTAAAATTTCACTGGTTATTTTTATTGAGGCAAAATAATAATTTGATTAGCTGGGCAGCTTTATAATTTCCATTAATTCTTCTTGCTACCATCCTTTATTTTTTTTAATTATTATTTTTCTATAATTTATTTTGGTATCATTATTCTACAATTACATGTGCGATATTATGGTTATTAAACTACCCCTTCATCAGGTCCCCCCCACCAACTCCATTACAGTCACTGTCCATCAGCGTAGTGAGATGCTATAGAGTCACTACTTGTCTTCTCTGAGTTGTACAGCCCTCCCCGTGCCCCCCAACATTACATCTGCTAATCGTAATGCCCCTTTTTCCCTCTTACCCTCCCTTCCCACCCATCTTCCCCAGTCCCTTTCCCTTTGGTAACTATTAGTCCGTTCTTGGGTTCTGTGAGTCTGCTGCTGTTTTGTTCCTTCAGTTTTTTATACTTTGTTCTTATACTCCACAGATGAGTGAAAAAATTTGATCCTTGTCTTTTTCGGCTTCGCTTATTTCACTGAGCATAATACCCTCTAGCTCCATCCATGTTGCTGCAAATGGTAGGATTTGTTCTCTTCTTATGGCTGAATAATATTCCATTGTGTATATGTACCACATCTTCTTTATCCATTCCTCTACTGATGGACACTTAGGTTGCTTCCATTTCTTGGCTATTGTAAATAGTGCTGCACTAAACATAGGGGTGCATATGTCTTTTTCAAACTGGGCTGCTGCAGTCTTAGGGTAAATTCCTAGGAGTGGAATTCCTGGATCAAATGGTATTTCTATTTTGAGTTTTTGAGGAACCTCCATACTGCTTTCCACAATGGTTGAACTAATTTGCAGTCCCACCAGCAGTGTGGGAGGGTTCCCTTTTCTCCACATCCTCGCCAACATTTGTTGTTGTTTCTGTTTTGGATGTTGGCCATCCTCACTGGTGTGAGGTGATATCTCATTGTGGTTTTAATCTGCATTTCTCTGATGATTAGCGACGTGGAGCATCTTTTCATGTGCCTGTTGGCCATCTGAATTTCTTCTTTAGAGAAGTGTCTATTCATGTCCTCTGCCCATTTCTTAATTGGATTATTTGCTTTTTGTTTGTTGAGGTGTGTGAGGTCTTTATATATTTTGGATGTCAACCCCTTATCGGATACATCCTTTATGAATATATTCTCCCATACTCTAGGATCTCTTTTTGTTCTACTGATGGTGTCCTTTGCTGTACAGAAGCTTTTCAGCGTGATATAGCCCCACTTGCTCATTTTTGCTTTTGTTTCCCTTGCATGGGGAGATATGTTCATGAAGAAGTCGCTCATGTTTATGTCCAAGAGATTTTTGAATATGTTTTTTTCTAAGAGTTTTATGGTTTCATGACTTACATTCAGGTCTTTGATCCACCTTGAATTTACCTTTGTGTATGGGGCTAGACAGTAGTCCAGTTTCATTCTCCTACAGGTAGCTGTCCAGTTTTTCCAACACCAGCTGCTGAAGAGGCTGTCATCACCCCATTGTATATCCAAGGCTCCTTTATCAAATATTAATTGACTGTATATGTTTGGGTTAATGTCTGGATTTTCTATTCTGTTCCACTGGTCTGTGGGACTGTTTTTGTGCCAATACCAAATTGTCTTGATTACTCTGGCTTTGTAGTAGAGCTTGAAGTCAGGGAGCGTAATTCCCCCTGTTCTATTCTTCCTTCTCAGGATTGCTTTGGCTATTCGGGGTCTTTTGTGGTTCCATATGAATTTTAGAATTATTTGTTTGAGTTCATTGAAGAAAGCTGTTGGTAGTTTGATAGGGATTGCGTTGAATCTGTAGATTGCTTTAGGTAGTATAGCCATTTTGACAATATTTATGCTTCCTATCCAAGAGCAAGGGATGCATTTCCATTTGTTAGTGTCCTCTTTAATTTCTCTTAGGAGTGTCTTGTAGTTTTCAGAGTACCGGCCTTTCACTTCCTTCGCTAGGTTTATTCCTAGGTATTTTATTCTTTTTGATGCAATTGTGAATGGAATTGTTTTCCTGATTTCTCTTTCTGTTAGTTCATCGTTAGTGCATAGGAAAGCAACAGATTTCTGTGTGTTAATCTTGTATCCTGCAACTTTGCTGAATTCAGATATTAGTTCCAGTAGTTTTGGAGTGGCGTCTTTAGGGTTTTTTATGTACAGTATCATGTCATCTGCAAATAGTGACAATTTGACTTCTTCTTTACCAATCTGGATGCCTTGTATGTCTTTGTTTTGTCTGATTGCCGTGGCTAGGACCTCCAGTACTATGTTGAATAACAGTGGAGAGAGTGGGCATCCCTGTCTTGTTCCCGATCTTAGATGAAAAGCTTTCAGCTTCTCGCTGTTAAGTATGATGTTAGCTGTGGGTTTGTCATATATGGCCTTTATGATGTTGAGGTACTTGCCGCCTGTATACCCATTTTGTTGAGAGTTTTAATCAGGAATGGATGCTGAATTTTGTCAAATGCTTTTTCAGCATCTATGGAGATGATCATGTGGTTTTTGTTCTTCTTTTTGTTGATGTGGTGGATGATGTTGATGGATTTTCGAATGTTGTACCATCCTTGCATCCCTGGGATGAATCCCACTTGATCATGGTGTATGATCCTCTTGATGTATTTTTGAATTCGGTTTGCTAATATTTTGTTGAGTATTTTTGCATCTACGTTCATCAGGGATATTGGTCTGTAATTTTCTTTTTTGGTGAGGTCTTTGCCCGGTTTTGGTATTAGAGTGATGCTGGCTTCATAGAATGAGTTTGGAAGTATTCCCTCCTCTTCTATTTTTTGGAAAACTTTAAGGAGAATGGGTGTTATTTCTTCTCTATATGTCTGGTAGAATTCAGAGGTGAATCCATCAGGCCCTGGGGGTTTTGTTCTTGGGTAGTTTTTTGATTACTGATTCAATTTCGTTGCTGGTGATTGGTCTGTTTAGTTTCTCTGTTTCTTGCTTGGTCAGTCTTGGGAGGTTGTATTTTTCTAAGAAGTTGTCCATTTCTTCTAAGTTTTCCAGCTTGTTAGCATATAGATTCTCATAGTATTCTCTTATAATTCTTTGTATTTCTGTGGGGTCCGTCGTGATTTTTCCTTTCTCATTTCTGATTGTGTTGTGTGTAGATTCTCTTTTTCTCTTAATGAGTCTGGCTAGGGGTTTATCTATTTTGTTTATTTTTTCAAAGAACCAGCTCTTGGTTTCATTGATTTTTTCTATTGTTTTATTCTTCTCAATTTTATTTATTTCTTCTCTGATCTTTATTATGTCCCTCCTTCTGGTGACTTTGGGCCTCATTTGTTCTTCTTTTTCCAATTTCAGTAATTGTGTCTTTAGACTATTCATTTGGGAATGTTCTTCCTTCTTTAAATAGGCCTGGATTGCAATATACTTTCCTCTTAGAACTGCCTTTGCTGCGTCCCACAGAAGTTGTGGCTTTGTGTTGTTGTTGTCATTAGTCTCCAAATATTCTTTGATTTCTGTTTTGATTTGGTCGTTAACCCATTGATTAATTAGGAGAATGTTGTTAAGTCTCCATGTATTTGTGAGCCTTTTTGATTTCTTTCTAAAATTTATTTCTAGTTTTATACCTTGGTGATCTGAGAAGTTGGTTGGTAGGATTTCAATATTTTTGAAATTACTGAGGTTCTCTTTGTGGCCTAGTATGTGGTCTATTCTGGAAAATGTTCCATGTGCACTTGAGAAGAATGTGTATCCTGTTGCTTTTGGGTGTAGAGTTCTGTAGATGTCTGTTAGGTCCATCTGTTCTAGTGTGTTGTTCAGTGCCTCAGTGTCTTTACTTATTTTCTGTCTGGTTGATCTGTCCTCTGGAGTGAGTGGTGTGTTGAAGTCTCCTAAGATGAATGCATTGCTGTCTATTTCCTCCTTTAATTCTGTTAGTATTTGTCTCACATATGCTGGCGCTCCTGTGTTGGGTGCATATATATTTATAATGGTTATATCTTCTTGTTGGACTGACCCCTTTATCATTATGTAATGTCTTTCTTTATCTTTTGCTACTTTCTTCGTTTTGAAGTCTATTTTGTCTGATACAAGTACTGCAACACCTGCTTTTTTCTCTTTGTTGTTTGCATGAAATATCTTTTTCCATCCCTTCACTTTTAGTCTGTGTATATCTTTGGATTTGAGGTGAGTTTCTTGTAGGCAGCATATAGATGGGTCTTGCTTTTTTATCCATTCTGTTACTCTGTGTCTTTTGATTGGTGCATTCAGTCCATTTACATTTAGGGTGATTATTGATAGATATGTACTTATTGCCATTGCTGGCTTTAGATTCGTGGTTACCAAGGGTTCAAGGGTTGCTTCTTTACTATCTAACAATCTAACTTAACTTTCTTGTTAAGTTATTGTAAACACAGTCTGATGTTTCTTTATTTCTCTCCCTTCTTATTCCTCCTCCTCCATTCTTTCTATAATAGGTGTTTTATTCTTTGCCTTTAGTTAGTACTTGGATGGTCTGCTTTCTTTGCTATGATTTTATTTTCTCTGGTGACATCTTTTTAGCCTTAGGTGTGCTTCCATCTAGAGCAGTCCATTTAAGATATCCTGTAGTGGTGGTTTATGAGAGGCAAACTCTCTCAACTTTCGTTTGTCTGGAAATTGTTTAATCCCTCCATCATATTTAAATGATAATCGTGCTGGATACAATATTCTTGGTTCGAGGCCCTTCTGTTTCATAACGTTAAATATATCATGCCATTCTCTTCTGGCCTGTAAGGTTTCTGTTGAGAAGTCTGATGATAGTCTGATGGGTTTTCCTTTGTAGGTGATCTTTTTTCTCTCTCTAGCTGCCTTTAATACCCTGTCTTTATCTTTGATCTTTGCCATCTTAATTATTATGTGTCTTGGTGTTGTCTTCCTTGGGTCCCTTGTGTTGGGAGATCTATGAGCTTCGGTGGACTGCGAGACTACTTCCTTCCCCAGCGAGGGAAAGTTTTCAGCAATTATTTCTTCAAAGACACTTTCTATCCCTTTTTCTCTCTCTTCTTCCTCTGGTACTCCTATAATGCGAATATTGTTCCGTTTGGATTGGTCACACAGTTCTCTTAATATTCTTTCATTCCTAGAAATCCTTTTATCTCTCTCTGCCTCAGCTGCTCTGTACTCCTGTTCTCTGTTTTCTATTCCATTAACAGTCTCTTGCATCTCATCCATTCTGCTGTTAAGCCCGTCGATCGCTTGTCTGATTTCTGCATTGTCTTTCCTCAGTTCCCTCACTTCCTCCCTCAGCTCTTGCACATTTCTCTGTAGGTCCATCAGCATGGTTATGACTTTTATTCTGAATTCTTTTTCAGGAAGACTGTGCATTTCCATCCCTTCAGACTCCCTCTCTGGGGTTGTCTGGTTGATTTTAGTCTGAACCATATTCCTCTGTCTTTTCATGGCTATAGAATTGGTCACTGATAGTTGCCACGTATGTCAGCTGGGCTCTTTAAGACTTTAAAAAGAGAAGAAAAAAAGAGGGGGTGGGAGAAAAAAAAGAAAGAAAGAAAGAAAGAAAGAAAGAAAAAAAAGGAAGAAAAGAAGAAACAAAAACAAAACAAAAAACAAAACCAAACAAAAAAAATAAAAATGCCCACCGGACGTAATTCTGTGGGAATGCTGTAGGTGCCGCTATTGCCTCACTATTCCACAGCTGTGACTGTGCCGCTCCGCAGGGCCCTTTCTCGCTCTGGCAGGGGTGGGAACGAATAGGAGGCTGTTGATCTCAGTGAGAAGTGTTAAGTATGGCTACGCTTCCTCAGTCGCCAGCTAAGGTGTCTGAAACTCCCCAGGACTCCCAGCCTGCTGGGCTGAGTGTGCTGGGGCGATCCGGCTCCTCCGCTGGGCTCCTGTCTCTTTAAGACCGCTGAAGAAAGCGCGCGCTTTTTTTTTTCCTTCCCGGGAGCCGGCTGCAAGCACCCTGGCGCGTTCCCCGCTCAGATCCTGCCCCTCTGTCTCTCCAATCTCTGCTGCACTGCGCAATGTGGGTCAGCGCTCCCCGCGCAGATCACCGGGGCTGGCTACTTCGCGGGGTGCACTTCCACTCCCTCCCGGCTCTGAATCCTCTCCTCCTGCCGGTGCGCTGGGGTGGGGGAGGGCTCGGGTCCCGCCGGGTCGCGGCTCCGTATCTTACCCGCCTCTTGGGGTGCCGAGTGCTCTCGGGTGTAGCTGCACGCTGTGCGCTTTCCTGTGTATTCTCGTCTCTCTTTTAGGAATAGACGTATTTGCTGTGTTTTCATAGATAAATATAGTGTTGGGAGGAGATTTCTGCCGCCCTGCTCACACTGCCATCTTCCCGGAAGTCTGATATTCCGTTTTTTTAAACCCAGAATTGAACCAATCAGATTAAGCCCCGCAGATAGTATAAAAAAACGGAGACTGCTGGGCAGGCAGCTTCTAGTAAGTGATCTCTTTGTGTGTGTGTGTCTGTGTGTGTGTGTATTTTGTCTTGTCCTTTTTGTTAATCCCGCGGTCGCAAACCTAGGAGTGGAATTCCTGGGTCAAATGGTACTTCTATTTTGAGTTTTTTGAGGAATCTACATACTGCTTTCCACAACGGTTGAACTAATTTACATTCCCACTACCAGTGTCGGAGGGTTCCCCTTTCTCTACATCCTCACCAACATCTGTTGTTGTTTGTGTTTTGGATGTTGGCCATCCTCATGTGAGGTGATACCTCATTGTGGTTTTAATTTGCATTTCTCTGTTGATTAGCAATGTGGAGCATCTTTTCATGTGCCTGTTGGCCATCTGATTTTATTCTTTGGAGAAGTGTCTGTTCAGCTCCTCTGTCCATTTTTTAATTGGATTATTTGCTTTTGGTTTGTTGAAGTGCATGAGCTCTTTATATACTTTAGATGTTAACCCCTTATCGGATATGTCATTTATGAATATATTCTCCCATACTGTAGAATGTCTTTTTGTTCTACTGATGGTGTCCTTTGCTGTACAGAAGCTTTTTAGTTTGATATAGTCTCACTTTTTCATTTTTGCTTTTGTTTCCCTTGCATGGGGAGATATGTTCATGAAGATGTTGCTCATGTTTATGTCCAAGAGTTTTGCCTGTTTTCTTCTAAGAGTTTTAGGGTTTCATGACTTACATTCAGGTCTTTGATCCATTTCGAGTTTACTTTTGTGTATGGAGTTAGACAGTAATCCAGTTTCATTCTCTTACATGTAGCTGTCCAGTTTTGCCAACACCAGCTCTTGAAGAGGCTGTCATTTCCCCATTGTGTATCCATGGCTCCTTTATCATATATTAATTGACCATTCATGCGTGGGTTAATATCTGGACTCTCTATTCTGTTCCACTGGTCTATGGGTCTGTCTTGTGCCAGTACCAAATTGTCTTGATTACTGTGGCTTTGTAGTAGAGCTTGAAGTTGGGAAGTGAGATACCCCCTGCTTTATTCTTCCTTCTCCGGGTTGCTTTGGCTATTCGGGGGTCTTTTGTGGTTCCATATGAATTTTAGAACTATTTGTTCCAGTTCATTGAAGAATGCTCTCCGTATTTTGATAGGGATTGCACTGAATATGTAAATTGCTTTAGGCAGGATAGCCATTTTGACAATATTAATTCTTCCTAGCCAAGAGCATGGGATGAATTTTCATTTGTTAGTGTCCTCTTTAATTTCTCTTCGGAGTGTCTTGTAGTTTTCATGGCATTGGTCTTTCACTTCCTTGGTTAGGTTTATTCCTAGGTATTTTATTCTTTTTGATACAATTGTGAATAGAATTGTTTTCCTGTTTTCTCTGTTAGTTCATTGTTAGTGTATAGGAATCCAACAGATTTCTGTGCAGAAATTTTTTAAATTTACAAAATTTTGGATTAAAAGTTGACCTCAGTCATCTGCTGGAACACTTGTATTTACTTTTCATTTTGTAGATACATATGCACAAATTCTCAGTGCAGTATAAGTTAATGGCAGAATAAGACTAGAATCTGGTCTCCTGACATTTAGTTATACATTACTTACTCAGATGCCTAACACTACCTACCAGATATCTTTGAAAACAAACGACTCTGTGATATATGTGTTCAAAACTCTAATACACCTACAAATATTTTGAATTGTTAATATGCTTTTGTTTTAGATTTACCTTATCTTCCACTGTTTTGCTTTCCTATCCAGTCTTTCTGTAACTTCAAATGGCATTTCCTCAATACAGTAAGTTTATACTATATTTAGTATTATAGAATTTAACATATAGCTTTTATAAGAGTATAAATTGTTATGTTCGATTATTATTAAAACATGTTTACCTAATATATGTGTACAGAAGCAGATCTATAAACTCCACAGAAAAAGAAAGTCCACCATATCTTAGATAGTATCATCGATGCTCAAGGGCCTTTGTTACCCAGAAACCACTTGAACTATAAGGAATTAAGAAGCAAAGCCAAGTATTTTGACCACCATACTGATAACTGATTCTCTAAAAAAAATGGGGAGCTCTGTATAAGCTTCAACTTAGTTAATTTCAATTACTCTGGGCTGTAACTGGTAAATACAAAGATATTAACATGATACTGACTCGGATCCTAAGGAAAAATATGTAAAAGGAAAAGTCAATGATTGCATCACTGCTATATAGAATATTAAAAAGCATAATTTACAAGGCATGCTCACTATTCCCCTGTAAATACAAGGCTGCATGGACTGAACAGTTCCAACACATGGATATGCTCACTTGCCAAGCTGATGTTGGCAGGCCATTTCTAGAAAATAACGTATTAGGTTTGGCAGGATGAATCACTTCCTACATTACTAACTATGGAAATTACACAGTGCTGGTTCCATGGGGTGGAGTATGTCTGAGCAAAGCCTGTTCTCTAGGCTTCACAGGGCTGGGATAAAAATGTCTCACATCAACATTTTGTTTTTAGGAGATTGGTATCTCCTTCAGCAAAAGCTTTGTTTTGATCACATCTTGGGGGCCATGGGTATATACACCTTTGGAAACTATTAATATTAAATCTAGGTGAAGGAATCACAATCTTAAAAAATAGTATTTCCTAAAGTGCAGATCGACACAGTGCCTTCCTTTAACTGATTTATTTTACCATTCACCCCTCCCCCCAAAAAATGACCTGGAAAATATATTAAGTACATTGCCAAAAATATAGCAATATTCAACCATTCATTTCCTCAAGTCCCAATGCTTTAATGTTAAATATTCACATTTCATCATTTAAAAAAGAAAACATCTTATTTTGTCTTACTGTTCTATACACATGATGTTTATTTTAATAATGAAGTCATGTATAAAACGAAGACTAATCAGTCAGTCATGTAAATACATTGGTTATGAAGGGAAGAAGCATATTTTTCATCTTTCTGAATTTTCCTGTAATGAAAAGCCACAAATTTAAAAAAAATCTTACCCTCATAAATGAGAAGTCCTAAATTTGGAATTAAAATTTCCCAGTAAGTAGCTCTGTGCACCAAAATAATGTAGTAAAGGCAGAATCAATCTAACTGAGGATAGTGGTTGGGATGAAAGGATGAACATGTCAGAGAGTCAATGACATCAACAAAAAACTTCACCTTAAAGGCACTCTCAGATATACTTCATGACGTTGAAAGCACAAAGGGTAAAATGTTGGAAGCTGCTACAAACTAGCATGGAGTATGGGAATTCACCAATGCAGAGGAAAGATTCTTTCTCCTTGTGTGACAAGAGGGGAACAAACACTGTGCAGACCCCTCTTGACACATTTTTTCTTTTTCCCTTTCCAATGGACTTTGTTTTTTAGAGCAGTTTTATTTTCATAGCAAAACTGAGCAGAGAGTACCGAGTTTTCAGACACCCCTGCCCCCACATGGGCACAGCTCCCCACTATCAACTTCCCACAGCAGCATGGCATATGTGTTACAATCAGGAACCTACACTGACACATTATTATCGCTCAAAGCTGACAGTTCACCTTTGGGGTCACTCTCTTGCTGTGCAGTCTGTGGGTTTAGACAAATGTATGACATGTATTTGCCACTACAGTATCAGGCGGAGTAGTTTACTGCCCTAAAACTCCTCTGTGCTCTGCCTATTCATCCCTCTCTTGCCTCTAATCTCTGCCAACCTCTGATCTTTTTACTACCCCCATACTTCTGCTTGTTCCAGAATGTCAGACAAGTTGGAATCATATAAGAAGTCTTTTCAGATTGGCTTTCACTTAGCAGTATGCATTTAAGGTTCTCCTGTATCTTTTCATGGCTCATTTCACTTTAACACTGCATTTAATTCTAGTGTCTGGATATACCACAGATATTTATCCCTTCATCTACTGAAGAATACCTCGTTTGCTGACAAGTGTGGGCAATTACAATTGCTATGAACATCCTTGTGCAGGTTGTTACGTGGACATAACTTTTCAACTCCTTTGGGTAAACACCAAAGAGCACAGTTGCTAGATTTTATGGCAAGAGTATGTTTAGTTTCAAAAGAAACTGCCAAACTACTTTCCAAAGTGGCTGTACAATTTGCATTCACACCAACATTTGCTGAGAATAAGAATTTGTGCAGCAGCGTGTTCTCATCAGCATTTGTGTTAGTATTCTGCATTCTGGTCTATGTAATAGGTGCCTAGCGACCTTACCATGATCACTTAGTATTTCCAGAAGATTTTGCGTGTGTGTGTCAATTCTTCTAAATTTTGTACATAGACCATCAAATCATCTGCAAAAACAGTTTTATTTTCTCTGTTCCAATCTGTGTGCCTTTTATTTCCTTTTCTTGTCTTATGACTTTAAAATTTGCAATACAATGTTGGGAGTGTTGGAGTGGGACATCCTTGTCTTGTGCCTGATCTTAGCAGGAAATAGTCTTTAATTTCTCACCATTAAGTATGATGTTAGGATAACGAATGAATTAGGAAGTATTTCTTCTGCATTTCTCTTCTGAAAGGGACTACAGAGAATTGGTGTAATTTCTCCCTTAAATGGCAGCATTCACCAGTCAGCACATCTGGGTCTCCTGCCTTCTGTTTTGAAAAATTATTATCAATGAATTCCTTTAATAGATATAGGTTTATTCAGATTGCCTATTTCTCTTTGAGTTTCCACAGATTATGTTTTTCAGGTAATTGGTCCATTTCATTTAGGTTCTCAATTTTGTGGGCATAGAGTTGCTTATAGTATTCCTTTATTATTCTTTTAATGTCCATGGGATGATCATATTTGCAGTTCCACAAGGGAGGACAGCCTGTACTTTATTTATCCTGTATTTCATTTCCAATATATACATGGGTTCCTCATCTGGTTCAGTGATATATTGATATACTCTTATTAGATTCTTAAAACTACTGAAATTTTGGAGTCTATTTTGATACATGGTATGGATATTTCTCTCCTCATCCAACTATTATTCTACTTTTATGATGATAAATCATACTGATAATAATAACATATTTTTTAATATGTTGTAGGGATCAATTTGCTAGTATTTTTTAGAACTCAAGGTTTTAAAAGAAATGTGCCTCTGGTTGCTTTTTTGGTATATTTTCCATATTTGATTTTTGTATTAGGGGTCTTCTAGCTTTTTAAAATCAATTGTAAAGCAACTCATGTCTTTCCAAAGTTTAGATCTTTGATTGCATTTGCTAATTTCATAGTTATTTATATTTTTTACTAAAAAATTGAGTCTATTGCTGCATATGATTCATTTAATAATTATCCGTTTTGTCTAGATTTTTCAAATGTATAAACTTAATATTCTTTTGTAATTAAAATAATCTCTGCTTTATAGCTGATCACATCTTGACAATCAGATTTGCCAAATATTGCTCACTTTTAATGGTCTTTTTAAAGAACAAGGCTTTGGTTTCATTGTCAAGTTTACTGCTTTTCTTCTCTATTTTAGCTTTTCTCTTTATTCATTTTGTCCTTCTACTTTTGGGGATTTTTCTTTTTTTTTTACTACGTCACTGTCCAATTCTTACAGCTTTGAGAGCTTTTTTCGACAACTCCCCCTGCTCTTTCGGCTGTGTCATGGCCACTTCATTTTAGGCTGTTAAAACTTGATCTCAGAGAGCAGGTGAGGACTCAACAGCCTTGTTTTGCTTTCATAATTGTTCTGTGGCCTTAGGCCCTTCTTCTCCTGAATTAACACTATCTCATCAGGGAAAATTCTAGTGGGGCTTCAAGCTGCTTATAAGGCTTGCCTTTCCTCCAGTTTTATAATAAAAGAAAGACTATTTCCACCCTTTTTGGGTATTGATCAAAAACGTAGCAAGACTCCTTTTCACTCTATTCAAATCCAGAATAAACACGTCTTCATACTCAAAGTCACTGAAATATCACAATGTTTCACCATGTGTAACCTTGAACAACCGTCCTTTCAAACACCTCGTGGTCACTCTTTCTAGATGGCCAAAGTTTTCCACTCCTACTCCTTTTACACAATTTATGTCATAAATTCTTCCTCCCTCCCACTTCTTGGTATATATCCAAAGGAAACATAATCACTATGTGAAGGACATCTGGACTCCCAAATTCACTGCAGCATTATTCACAATAGCCAGTGTATGGGAACAACCTAAGTGTCCACCAGCAGATGAATAGATGTAGTGTATAAAAAAAGATGTGTGTGTATATATATACATACACACACACATACTATGGAATATTTTTTGACCTTAAAAAAGAAGGAAATCTTACATTTGCAATACCACAGATGTGGAGAGCGGTTGGGACAGAAGGAGTAAGAGTACAGGACAGGACTGATTGTGTTTTTGTGCCTAGTCTCCATCTAAGGCCTGAACCGGGCCTGACTCTGAAAGAAACCTTTTAAAGTTTCCTAAATTCCAGGAACAAGTATCTCAGGAATGCAGGGAGGTCTTATCTCAAGGCCAGCCACCTGGACCAGATGCCCCCAGGCGTATGTAACTTAAGTATTCAATTAATGTCGCATTGTATTGATCTGTGGGCAATATTTAAGTGATTGAATTGAGGTCCTTGAGAATGGTGTGTGAATCTAATCGGTAGGCAATTCACGTGTATATAAGTCATGCCAGAATAAAGCTTCTTTGCATTCTGCATCAGTTTGCCCTCCTGTCATCTTGTACATACAGCCGACGCCCCCACTTAGGAACTGTTCGACTCCTGCCGGCAGGCCCCGGCACACAGATGAGTCTTCATGGTATTACACTAAGTGAAATAAGCTAGACAGGTAAAGAGAAATACTGTGTGGTATCATTTATATGTGGACTCTAAAAAAATTAAACATACTCTTCCTCCCTCATACATACATCTACAGCAATATCTAGCATCCTCTACCGGTAAGTTCCATCATTTTCTTATTGTTTCTAGTAGTAGATCACAACCCCATGAAACCTATGTATCTAGAGTGTAGTTCACCATTTTTCTTCCTCTTTGTAATTCATTCCTTCCACTCTTGGCACCAGAACCTCATTTTCCCTTTGGAGAACTGAGATTCAAATTAGTTGCATGCTGCTCCTGATTCCCATGACTTCGGCCTAGCTAATCACAGCATTTTATACATACTCCATGTGTCTTACATACTTATTTCTCTATTCTACATCATTTTTTTCCTCCAAATTTTTGGTTATTTTTTTAATTGACTTTAGTAATCTTTTCTTATATTTGATTAATGTAAAGGCAATCTATTGAGTGCTTACTTTTTAGCTATTGCTTTTAATTACAGAAATTTCCTTTGCTTAAATTGTATGTTATCCCTTATCTTCTTGAATACAGTAATCATATTTCAAAATTTAATGTTTAAATAATAGCTTCATTGAGATATAATTTGTCCAATACAATTTAAAACATAGTTTAATGTGTTGTGCATCCATTGCCACAGTCAATTTTAGGAACATTTCCGTTCACACCCACAAAAGATAAGGAAACCCATTAGCAGTCTCTCACTCCCCACTTCCCCCAACCCTAGGCAACTACCAGTATACTTTCTATCTCTATAGATTTGCCTATACTGGATATTTCATACAAATGGAATCATACAGTATATGGGGTTTTGTAACTGGTTTCTTTTACTTAAAATGTTTTCAAGGTTCATCCATGTTGTATCCTGTTTCAGTACATCATTTATTTTTATAGCTGAATAATATCCCATGGTATGGATATATCATATTTAATTTATCCATCAATTAATGGACATGTGTCATTTTCACTTTCTGGCTATTATGAATAATGCTGCCATGGTTGTATTTGTGTGCAAGACTTTTATGTGCAATTTTAGGTTTTTTAAAATTAATAGACTATTTTTGAGCAGTTTTGGATTACAGAAAAAATAAGCAAAGAATAAAAAGATATCTTATATACCTCCTCACCTCTTGACCCAGTTTCCCTTAGCATCTTACATTAGTGTAATATATTTGTTATAATTAATGAACTAATACTGATAAAATTATTACTAACTAAAGTCCATTGTTCACTTTAGATTTCACTCTTGAATATTGTATGGTTTTAACAATTGTTTAATGAAATATATCCACCATTACAGTATCATATGAAATAGTTTCACTTCCCTAAAAGTCCCCTATGCTCTTCCTGTGAATCTCTCTCCCTCCCCCAGACCTCTGGCAATGCCTGATCTTTTTCCTTCTTCGTTAGTTTTGCCTTTTCTTGAATTTTCTGAATTTTCCTGAATTTTGAACATTTCAGCCTCATTTGGTTGCAGTCCTACAATATGTAGTCTTTACAGATTGGCTTTTTTCACTTAACCATACACATTTAAGCTTATTCTATGTCCTTTCATGGCTTGCTCTTTTTCTTGCTGAATGCTATTTTTTTGTATGGATATACCACCATTTTCCCATTCACCTACTGAAAAACATCTTGGTTGATTCCAAGTTTTGGCAATTATGTAAAAAGCTGTTATGAACATCCATGTGCAGGTTTTTATGTGGATATAACTATTCAATCCTTTGGATAAATACCAAGGAATATGATTACTAGATCATGTAGTAACTGTATATTTAGTTTTATAAGAAATTGTCAAACATCTTTCAAAATGCCTTTACCATTTTGCATTCCCTCTATCAATAAATGAGAATTATTATTGATTGGCATCTTCACCAGTTTTGTATTTCAGTTTTTGAATTACAGCCATTTGAATAGGTGTGGTGGTATTTCATTGTTTTAATTTAAAATTTCCTGATGTCATATGATATGTACCATCTGCTTATTTGCTCTCTGTATATTTTCTTTGCTAAATCAGTTTTTTTTAACCAATTCCTGATAATGCCAATATTTCATCCTCTTGTATCTGTTTATCTTTTTCTCAGTTTTTGAGGATTTGGTTGTTTTCTTGATATGTCAAGTTATTTGTTTTTATTGAATCCTGAGCTTAATTTATTTTAGGAAACTATACAGCTACTCTTACATTCTGGATGTTGTTATTTTTCTGAGAATATTTACTTTTGCTTATGGCACAGTTGTTACAGGGATTGATGACCTTCGTTCATTGTCACTTTAAGCTCATACAAAGCTGGTCCTCAAAGCTGGTCTTTGTGAACACTGATCTAGTTCTGATCTGTCGTTCCTTTAAGGAAATTGCCCTTTGCGCTTACCACCCGAAAGCGTGATTTCACCCTGTTCTGAAGTATCCTTTTACTTGCTGGGCTTTTAAACTTAATTGCTCCCCAGCCTGGGAGACTACCTAAGAACGCAATTTGTCAGCCTCTTAGTGGTTACTTTTTGCTTCAGTCTTTTCAACTCATTGGCTTTTCAGTCCTTGTGCTGTAAGTCTGAATCAGGAAATGCCCCAAGGAGAAAAAGTATGCCAACTGTCAAGCTTGTATCTCGGTTTCCCTTCTTTCCACTTGAGCCACATGTCTGCTTTTTACTAACATTCTGATGCCTTCAAATAGATGTTTTCTTACTTTATCCAGCTTTTCTAGTATTTCTCAGCCCTCACCTGATCTCATTTTATTATTGAACTATGATCTCAATTTTCCTTGGGAACAAAATTTAGAATTTTATGTCTAAAGTTTTTTTTTAATTTTCTATATTAATTCAGTTTCTACATGTACCTTTTTAACTGACTGTTCAATCTAGTTTCTCTGCTACCATAGGAATTAGGTGGGGTGTTATCAGGGAGGTTGATATATAGTAATATAATTTATGGTTAGTTTAATATTGAGTATTTCCATTATTATGACTATATAAATGCTTTTCAATGATGAGCCATGTGATTTACTACAATTAAATTTCCTTCCTTTGACAACTTTTTTCTGGAGCTATAATTACTTTTTTCACTTGCTTGACTTTGCATGTATTATTGATTCATCTTTACACTCTTCCAAGAAGCAAAAATTTTATTCTGTTCACAGGTGTAAAGTAACCCACCGTTCTTTTTTCTTAGATACCTTCTCTCGGGCCTCCATCCTTTGGGTGTGGTCCATAAGGTTATTAGGCCTGCTCTACAGTTCCCATCCTGGATACTCCCTTCACTATCCCTGTGGGAGTTATCTGGACCTCTCTCCTCTGTTGGGTCCCCTTTCTACTGGACCCCATGTCTTCCTTTCTTCCTCTCTGGGTTTATGTTTGTGTTCTCATTTTGCTGGAGCACATCCTCCAATAACTTCTTGGAAGGGTGCAAGGGAGATTATTTTTTGAAGGCTTACATGTCCAGAAAGATTTTATTCTGCCATCACATTTGATTGCTAATCTGTCTGGTTACACGTTTCACAGAATTTTGAAAAGTATAGCTCCTTTGCCTTCTAACTACTCATTGCTGCTGTTAAGATGTCTAATGATGCCCCCATTCCCAAAAGTTTTTAGAATTGTCTCTTTGTCCTCATGGTGAGTCCTTTAATCCGGAAGTGTGTTCTTAAGTTTTGAGAAATTTTCTTGTATTTTTCATTAATTTCTTCTCCATTTACTGTTCTTTTTCTGATATTCTTGGTTTTTTTGGCATTGGAACTCCTGGACTGATTCCCTAATTTTGTTTTTGTTTTTATTTTCCATCTTTTTCTTCTAGTTTCTAGATTAGATTTCTAAACCACTTGTTGAATTTTTCATCTATTTTAATTCCCAAAAATTGTGTGGTCTCTTAATATTCTTTTTTTGTAGTCTCCTATTCTTTTATGAATGCAATATCCTCTCAAGTCTCTGAGGATATTACAGGGTTTTTTTTTTCCTGCTCCTTCACTTTCCCTAATTCCTCTGAGCTTTTTATTTTTTTACTTGTTTTCAGTTTTCAGCATTAGAGGCTTAAGTATCTGGCTGTTCTTTCATATTTAAGAGGTAATGTAAAAGTAAAAAGCAAATACTAATTAGAAGCTCTGTGTACATGGACACAACTTGTCAGCTGGTATCTGTCTTTTCTCTTGGGCAGTCAATTTTCACATAGAGGGGCCTTCCAAACTCCTGCCTTGAGGATGTAAGCCTGTTAGAATTCTCAGAATCGGTTGAGGAAGGGAACTGGAAACCATCTCACCAAGTAGTATATGAAATTGCTCTGGTTTCCAGTATTCCACTACTTATAGATATATCTGTTGTCCCCGAGTTCAGATTCTCTAGTTCAACATCCCTAGGGAATTAACCTTTAGTTTTGGGGTGGTGGAAGGCAGGACAGCAAATACATGGTTGTAAAGAAGAAAGGATACCTGGGGTCTAATTGCTTATGCTCAGACCTCCAATCAATTCTATTTTCAGTTCTACCTGACTATCTCCAGAGGTATCTGATGCCTTCAATTTCTGAGCCTTTCTAAAATTTTGTGGTCAGAACTGGCTTGCTTCTGAGTTTTCTACACTGCTGCTAACTCAGTGTCATCCATCTATTTTCCAGCTTCCAATAGTATGTAGGCGTCATCTGCCCTCTTCTGCATCTTTGGGACTTTTTTCTTTTTGGTCCCTCCCGTCATTGTAGTAGCATTTTGCAAGGGATTGGAGGGACACTGGTACACTCAATTCCCCTACCTTTAATAGGAAATCTCCTAATCCAACTTCCTTTCTTCTCTCCCCCAGAATTTGCCCACAAGTAGTGCTTCCATTTACTACCACATGTTACTTCTAATCAGGAAGTTTTTCCTTCCACATCCAAACAAAGCAGACCACTTTTCCTACACTTATTTCTAAATGAAGCATCAAGTCTTCTTGAGGTTCTTCATAGGGTTTTTATGATTAATAACTACAAAAAAAAAAACGGGTAAAATAAACATGAGGAAGTCCCAGTCTTCATAGATGTATTAATTGGAATTCCTTTTGTTCTTCAACATACTTTCTACTACAAGGGGTGCATCTTAGTTCTAATATTTTGGGTTTTATTAAAGTTTATATTCACAAGACCTTCCGTGATTTTATAAAAGTCAACAATCTCACTATCCTAGGTAGAGTCTGAAGCTTTTTAGTCTATCCTCATATACACATGAGTGTTTGTGGGTACTGTTAGTATTCATGGGATAATATTAGTGCTTTACACTTAGGAAGTATGTAAACTTGAAATGGCTCAAAGCATTTTAATCATACTTATTTTTTAAAACATACTTTAGTAGCTTTAAATAAAAATACCACACTTACATTTAACTCCATTCTCAACACACTTTACATCAGTTCTCTTTCAAGAGCTAGTCAATTAATCACTGCAGTCTCTCGATAACAGTTAACACCTACAGCAGTTGCATCATTGACATGTCCTCTGAATGGCATCATCAGTACATCCTCTCCCTCTGCTGACTTTGGCATCCAGTTGGCACATTTCTCCAAAAGCTCTACATACGTGGTCTCATTTAATATTCATGAGCGCTCTAGTGGAAATACCAAGTGGAGTGTAGAGACTCAAGAACATTTGAAATTGTACTGGGATGGGATAGTTCTGGGTTATTTCAGAGTTTGAAAGCAAGAAGGGAAAAGTTTCAAAGGCTAACTCCAGGTGTTCTTTGCCATTTGCAGGTGCTTCCTTCACCTCTTAAAGACTGGACACTTAACTCTTTTTCAGATGTCTAACGACTCTGCTTGGTCTGTTGTCTCACAAGTCATCTATTATCTACTAGTGTTACTGTGCTTTCATACAGGTGAATTGAAAATGTTAGATGTAAGATATTCTCAAAGTTGCCAGGTATTATTTGGGGAGCTCCACAATGAGCTATTACTAGAATTACGACTATGATTTTGGTCCTTTCCAGGAGCATGGATTCAGTTAAAGGCTGGCTGGCTTTCCGCCAAGTAGCTCATTCAACTTTCAAGTGTTAAAGAATTTCAAGTAGAAAGAATTATTATTTTCTGTACAGTTGTATTACCCCTCCCCCCAATAAGGTATGTGGCAAGAGATTGGCAAGGTATGATGTACAGAGCAAATACTCAGAAATACAGATGACTGCACGCAAAAGAGAATGTATCTTTGCATGAAAACCCTGTAATTACAAAGGAATTTTACGTATTTTTAAGGCATAGCGATTTGCCCACTGAGGAATTTACCTTTCATCAGTTCTGTGTTGGCGTCATTACCAAACACCTCAGGAGAGAGAGCTGCAGTTGGCTCTAGAGCGTTCCACCCCGACTGGTCTGTCTCCATGTCAGTTTAACCTGCTCTTTGGATGAAGCATCTCCAACTACTGAACTTTTTCCAGCTCAGCAGTGACTTTTGTTGGTCTCCTGATGGGAATCTCTCCTCACAAGGAGACAAAAACCCCAATCTGGTTTGTCTGTAGAATTCTATTTGGTTTAATATCTCTAACAAGGGGAGAAATGCTTATAAAAGTAGCTGCTACTACATACCACTGTGCAGTTAAGGGAGAGATTTAGATCCTTTGCCACTGTTCTAGTGCTATCTAAGCATATGGCTTTGAGTGGCATCACTTTCAGAAATCTGTCCCTTTCTAGCACATAGCCCCACTTTCCTCACTTCCTATATTCCTACTCTTACTGCCAAGGACACTAGGCCTGAACTTGTGCTCTCAGACCCCATCAGAGTAGCATGATTTACAGCTTCTATCTCAACGGCCCTTTGAGATGTACAATGGAAGTGGCTTTTTAAAAAATTAGGGAGGTAAAACTCTAGGAAGAACAGTGGTATTTGTTTACAGCTATTATTCATTTCAGAGGGCATATTGTTTCCCCAGGACCTACCAACACAAAGCCTTTTCTATACAACATAATAAAGTAGGACACCCAGATGAAGATTTGGGGCCCCAGCATATATAGATTTCATCAGGGAGAAAAAAACTACAACTCAAATTAGTGGAACTGGCAAAGTTTCCATCAAGTTTATCATTCTGATAATCTAGAATTCAAAGATTACTAAATAAATGAGTAAACATAGTAAAGTGGTTAACTTTCCACATTAGAAACTAAGATCCAAAAAGAATTAACTGTATTTAGGGTGGAATATTTTGTTGTGGCTCTAGCTTCAATCACAAAGGAACAAAGTTTTGAACCCCTGGTACACTTTCTATAATAAAGCTCTTAAAGAAGTAACAATCAGAAAAAAAAAAGCTTTTGCCTAACATCTACATTTTGACATTAAAAAAGGAAACTTTTCTGATCCTGACTGCAGTGTGAAGTGAAAGTCTTGTATTCACAAACTTGAAATCGCCCAGATTTTTTGTTTAACCTGGAGTACTCATAATTAAGCACTTTTATGTGGAAATACTGTCATATAGGAGATCTCCATCAGAGTATTTATTACTAGTCATCCTCTCAGTTGTTAGGGTTTTTTAAAAAACAGTGCCCTAGTGCCAATAATGAATGAGCTAACAGTAGGGGAAAGGAAACATCATTTGTTAAAATGAACCTCCTAAATTAAAAGAATGTTTTGGAAACCATCCTAGTAAGCGCTACTTCTGAGAAAGATCTCTTTATGCTGAAAAGTGAATAATGACAAAAACCAGTGGTCACACTTTTACAGATAACGGGGGGAAAAAATACTAAAGAAACTATATACTAAAATAAAAGCTGGGTTTTTTTATGGCTAACCTGTTAAGATTATATTGGAATACTCCTCTGTTTTTATAGAGTAGAAGGTGCTTGGAATGGCAGTCTTTTCATGGTCACTTCTGGTACATATTTCTTTCAATATACTTTTGCTACTCCTTGAAGCGTCCTCATTTAGACGTATTTTTCAGATTCACCAAAAGTTGCATGGGCTTTCATTGGCAATTCCACTACCTGTTTTCTTTTTGCGAAAGCCCTGAAATCACAGTATTTTTTTACACCCAGTCAGTCCTGCTCTTCTGTCCACTCAAAAGTATTATCCTTATTAGTATTTTTGCTTCTCTTCCTAGTTTCCACTAAACATGAATGTTTTCTTATGTATTAATTAGCATATAACTAATATTTTTTAGGTAGAAATTAAACTGCCAGTGTTTAAACTCTTAAGTGTTTTATCATCTTTCCAGGTTATTCAGACCCAGTCCTGGGCTCCTTTCTGATTCTCATCACTGTCTTCTTGATGATACTTGTGATCATTAACCTTTTCACTTCTGTCATTCTAATGGCCTTTGAAGAAAGTCACTTAAGGTAGGTAACTCTCTGGCTTGGTCACTGGAACAAATTATCGCTGCTCTTAAGATTACAGACTGACATATGCAAAGTATTGGCACATACCCTTTATTACTCTCCACAGCTCTGTCAACCCTTTCCCTCAGAAACCCATTTTACCAAGACTATATTAATGTTCTGTATCCACTGTCCTATGAATAGCTAGCCCTCAACTATTAAGTAGCAGAAACATTCTGGCAATGAATCATTAAAGGAAACAGAAAATATGAATAGTAAAAATACTGTTTTTTGTATCTTTGGTACTTCTTTCCTCCAACATTGGCAACAATTTCACTTTCCTCCCTTTTATCATTTTGTCTTTGAATAGACTCAGAAAGCAGCTGCACTGACAGATCTTCTGCCACAGAGGTTCTCGCATTTGTTAGGAATCCAGTGGCACCAGAACAAGTGAGTAAACAGCCATGACAGCAATGAGCAATGACACTGAAGTTTTAAAAGATGAACTAACTTAATCCTGACACTACCTCCTAGCTTCTTGGCCTATTATTTTTTAGCATGGTGTAGAAAATTATAGATGTTTATAATACATTGTTAATTTTGTAAATCATTGAGGAATCAAAATCCCCTTGGCTGCAAGTAGTTTTATAGATCTTGGCACAGGCAAGGGTTAATGCTGCAAGTGATACAGGATAAACCTGCTCAGCTGCCAAGCAGCAAGTAACAGAATGTGCACCACCTATGTTCCAGTCATGAGTCAGCAATGAGCTCTGGCTAAAGAGGAGCTCTGTCCTGGAAGAATAACCAAGCAAACTCCCAGTTGCCACCTGGGCTTAAATACAGATGGAAAAGGCTCTGTACTGCTCTAGGCATCTGTGTGACCCAGGAAACCAAAGGTAAGGTCTGGCTCGTGCCCAGCATGGATGGCTTACCTAAAATACTCTCCAGTAAAATCCAAATTGGCACTTGAACATTTGACCAAACGAGTGGAGAAAGCAGGGCACAGAATTTTTGACTTTATTATCAGCTACTGAGCTATGAGATACAAACCAATCAACAACATTAAAGAAAAGTTGCTTGAAAGATATGTACAGATACACTACACAGAAGCCAAATCCTATCTTCCAATCCTAAAGCCATCCCTGTGAGGAAGGACAGCCTTAGCTAGGGAGCAAAGTAGCACATAAGTTAACAACAGTAAGAGTCTCATCCATCAAGGAAAGCAGCCAGAAACTACAGCCACATGGGTACCAACATTTTACCTGTGATCCGTTTTTAAAGGTTCTCTTAATCATAAAGTTTTCAAATGAAAACAGGAACTCCTCCTTCTGTAGGCTTTCCAGCTCAGTACGCAAGAGACTTGAGTACTTCTAGTTAAGGCAACTGGAAGCCCACCTTAGCTATGAATGGTGACTTCTGCCCAGTATGTGGCCTATCCTTCCTTTGCCAGTAATGCAATCTAACAGAACATGCTATGGGGAAAAACAGGGATTTATATAGTGCTGCCTCTGGTAAAAGGGAAACACAGCACTTAGAGTAAAGCGAAAAGCCAGAGGGCTCCCTGAGAATCCAGTAGAACTAAGGGAGGCCTTCACCTTTCCAAATAAACTTTGCAACTGGATCCAGGTGGAACACTGCCCTGCAGCAAGGAGGAGTGTGTACACCAATGAGAAGACCCAGCTTCCAAGAACTGTTGCAATGGCTTCCTGAGTCATTTTCTCTCTCCTACCAAGAGTGAGAAAATATACACCTTGGCCTTGATTCTCACTCAGCACAGGGCTGATACACTCCATGATATATTCTCTTCCAACGTTCAGCCACCTTTAGCAGCTTCCCCACACTTTCACTCCCTCACTCCCCTGTGGAAGGATGGGGGACAGATGAGGAGACAACCTAGGATTACACTGACAGGAAATGGACAAGCACAGGAGCCACCTGCTCTGGCCTCGGAGAGTCTCCAGTCATTAGTGTCTTAGGAGCAATAGAGAACCGGGAAGCAGCAGAACTTGGAAGAGCAGGAAGAGAGCCCAGAGGAGTGTGCACTCAGTGATTGATGGTTAAGAAATTAAACAGAGTTTCATGGAGATTCTTTGTTAGGAGAAACTGCTCAGTCTTAACTCCCAGAACTTGGATGCTACCTGGTGTTAAAGAGCCTATGTTTTCTTTTTCAACTCTTCAAATCTCCGTGAAAGGTCATCAAAGTCAATGTCCTCAGATGCTGAGGTGTTGGCACCAGCAGATGCAGCTGGTAATGTGTCTGGCACAGACGGCAACTCTGGCAGTACAAAGTTGTCATAGGTGTCCACGGGTCTGGAAGGGGGCTTTGCAGAGGCTTCTAGCTTGGGTCCAGGACCTAATTGAGGGAAGGAACACAGTGTTACAAATGCCAGAAGTGGCTCAGATCCTCAAACGTTATAATCCCCTTTGGCAAATACAGGAGAAAACAGTTTTTTGTTTTTGTTTTTATAACGATTAATTCTAAAGGTCAGAGGTTTTCAGGACAATTAACATCTCCATTTTCTAATTATAGTTGAATCCTATCTGCTTTACTTTCCTATGGTGAGAAAAAAGTTTAAAGAAAGTCAAAGTGCGATGCATGGGGTAGGTACACAGCATTCATTTTAAGAGACTGTTGTTAGGGGGCACACCTTTGTGAAAGGGGATAAAATCCAAGGGGGTAGGGTAGTACTAACATTCTGTTGGAATGAGCCACTTTTTAAGGCCTAGGGAGAAAAAATTTTTTATAAGGAATGTTAATGTTCATATGGTTTGATAACAGGATCGATCTGTATTTCTAGTCTTCTGTTTAATATTTTACAAGTTAAAAATCACCCCCCTCTACATTCTGTATGTTTCCGTTTATATCTAAGTTCCAGATATCTATAGTTTTAGAAAGTAAGAACAGTGCTTGCCTATGGGTAGAGGAGTAAAGCTGACTGGAAAATAATGAAAGGGAACTTTCTGGGATGACAGAAATCTTCTTTCTATACCTTTACTGAGGTGGTGGTGGTTACATATATATACATACACACATGTACATGAAAACATCAAAATACACACTTCGTTGAATTTTTCTGTATGTAAATCATATCTCAATAAAATAACTTGTCTACTATTTTTAGAAGTATCACCCCTCTGCATTTTTGGAGTGCTGGTAGTATTTTATTTTTTGAGTAGACAGCAGCTACACGAACATGCTTGCTTCATGAAAAGTCACTTGAGTTATTCACTTACAATTTTGCTTACTTCCCCCTTTATTAAAACAAAAAAAACCATTTCCAGGCTCAATGGAAGTTGAGACAATTAGGGAATCTGAAAGATTCTTTGGGGCCAGGGAACACCTTTTCTTTTTGGAAGCAGGAAACCCTGAGTTCTGATTCCACTGTACTACATTAGGGGAGAGGACAGGGCATGTGGAACCAGCAATAGGTGTCCGCACTGAGCCTTCAGGGTTTCTAACTCACCAACAATCTGTGCAGAAGAAACATTCTTATCAGCATCAACATCATCAACCTGAAACACAAAGACTGTTACCAAACAGTAGTCTCACTGGAAAAAGTACTGATACTGTTATAAGCCCCCATGTTGTCCAAAAGCTAAGCAGATCAGCAAAAGCAACGGAACCTGCTCCAAGAAACTACCCCTTCACCCCCCATACTTCCTTCCTGATCATCTTCCAACCAGACAGATAACCATGCTGAACTCTTAATCAAGGACAGAAAAAGAAACTTAGAATCACACCTCTTGAATCTGATACCTTCCAAGCATAAAGAAAACACTAAACCACCGAAATAATCTCTAAGGGCCATGTCCTCAAATACTGAACATCTACCTCATGCCTAGAAACAGCTGTGGGCAAGGCTTGAAAGCAAGCAAGACTAAAACCTAAGAAAAACTCAGGCCCAAAGTGAAAACCAAAGGAAGGACAATAAGCAAACTCAGCAACAGGGTGATCTCATTAGATGAGTAATTTCCACAGTAAACACCATACCAATTTGTTTTCTTGGTAATGCCTCAGATCAAAACAGGTCTCAAAGGGTATGTATTAGCTGAGGAAACAAGGCTGGCAGAAAACACCATTTAATCCTGAACCAAAGATATTACAGCCATCTTAGCTATATTTATACTAAGTTTTAATTACAGAACTAAAATATAAAATTAACGTTACAGGCTGAAATTTACTAACCGGACACTTCTGTTTAAGATAAAATTCAGGCCACAATTAATCATGATGACCAAGACTGGTTATGTACCAGCTCAATGTGATTCTCTGCCTAAGTAGTCCAAAAAAAAAAAAAAAAAGATGGTTCATGCTCTATTACCTCAGAGACCCACATCCCCTTCCTGATTCCCGGCTTAACTGCAAACCAAGCATCGCACCAATGACGCTGCCCCTGCCACCACAGCTCCCCACTTACAGGGTCATGTTAAAGCAACACAAAAATCCAAAGCAAGAGCAATGCCAGCACTAGGAGTTGATCGAAACTTTGCCTTCCCTGTGGCCATTTTTTGCTCTCTCTTCATGGGAGTCACTCTCCTGCTGCTTATAAAAGAGGCTCAGGCACTTACAGATTCGTATGATGGGGGAGTTGCTGGTATCTGGGGTGGATGAATACTGGGGAAGGCCTGATAAGTCCCCACCGGCAATCCATTGAAATCAGACTGCAAGAGGAGAAAAGGCACTATCAGAGACACTGCCCAGTATTTGCAGTTTCTGAGGTTTGTGTATGGGAACGGAGAAACAGCTATTCTGTTCTATTCTATTCAATATATTCAAGAACCCCAAAAGAAAAGAACAATGCCAAAAGGATTACATATGATCAGAAAAATTCCAGATTTGTAAAGATCTGTAACCAGAGGCTATTGCTGAAATTACTAAATCAACTGCCTCAATGTCGACAAGGAAAGATTCTAGTCAGATGTTCTCAATAGTGATGCCCTTCATCATCCGTCTACCAAGGAGGTTTTTCTACCTGGTAATTAGTGGTCGTTTACTCATCTTTGGAAAAAACTACTAGTATGCTTGCCAAAGGTGTTCAGTAAATCTACATGGGAAAGTTTTTCCAGCACCATCTCTCTAGACCTATTTTCCCAGTTCACTACCTACAGCTGAACCAAAAGACTTTCTCCAAATCCCAGTATTTTTTTCCACAACACAATTACTAAGCTAATACCAAATGTTCTTAATGCTAAATCTTCTTGACAATCTACAATTCCCAAGTGAATTCACTTGTCATCCATTTTGTTGTATTTTCTCAAGTTTACATCCACACTTACAGGTATACTTACTGGTCCCTTTGGAAGTGGGTATGAAAAAGGAGTATTTGGAGATGGCATGGGCATGGGCATGGGCACAGTCCCGTCAGGTCCAGCAGCTGGGGCTGTGAAACCACCACCACCACCACCACCTCGTCCAGGGCCCCCTTTCTTCACATCATCTGTGAATCCAACATCAATAAGATCTGCCTCTACCCCAGGAGGAGCTTCTGCCTGAGAAAAGGAGAGAAACCCCCATCATTAACCCACACTGCAGGCCAGATTCCCCAACATGCAGACTCTGTGACGGAGATCAGCATGAAGGGAGCTTACTGGGGAGTCTCTTGCGATGAAGACCAGTGAGGAAGTGAAGGAAGCCAGCTGGCAAAGGCTGCAGTGCAATCACAACAAAGGCCTCAGCCAATTCCCCAGCAAGTCCTGGAGCTGGGGTAGGCCTGCAGCAGATGCCCCAACTGGGGCAGAGAGGCAGGGTCTTTAAGCCCCTGCACTGACTGCTTACTGAATACAGGTTATCCCCAGGAAAGACTTGGGTGAAGCAGCGTTCTTCTGAGGGCCACTGCTAGAGAGATACTGAGCTGGGTGTAAGCCACCAGTCATCAATACTCTAGAGCACTGGGAAATAAATGCTTCTGTCCTGAAGTGTGTCTGTGTATTTTGATGGGAGAGGGTTATCTGAGCAGTGCAGCAAGCATCCACTATATCTCATCAACCTTAAATGAATGATTATTTGTAGATCTGCCCTCCTGACACTGTTAAGTCTCTTCAGGATCCTTGATTTTCTTTCTTTCTATATAGGCATACCTTAGAGATATGAGCCTAATTTCAATGAATTTTTGGCTTCCCAGTGCACATCAAAGTTATGCTTATACTATGCTGTACTCTATTAAGTGTGCAACAGCATTATGTCTAAAAAATTTTTATATATACATATATGTGTGTGTGTGTATAATACATATACATATACATATACATATACATATACATATATATATATTATACACACTTAAGAAATATTTCCTTGCTAAAAAAACGCTAACCATCACCTGAGCTTTCAGCAAGCTTTTTGATGATGGAGGGTCTTGCCTCAACGTTAATGGTCACTGGTGGCTGAAGGTTGGGATGGCCATGGCAATTTCTTGAAATAAGAGAACAGTCAAGTTTGCTGCATCAACTGACTTCCTCTTCACAAATGATTTCTCTGTAGCATGCAATGCTGCTTGGTAGCATTTTTACCACAGAACTTTTCAAAACTGGAGTCAATGTTCTCAAATCCTGCTGCTGTTTTATCAAGTAAATGTATTTAATATTCTAAATGCTCTGTTATTTCAATCTTCACATTTTCACCAGGAGCAGATTCCATCTCAATAAACCACTTTCTTTGCTCACACATAATAAGCAACTCTTTTCCATTCAAGATTTATGGTAACATTATAGCAATTCAGTCATATCTCTGGACTCCACTTCTAGTTCTCTTGCTATTTCTACCACATCTGCATTTACTTCCTCCACTGAAGTCTTAAACCCCTCAAAATCATCCACGAGGGTTGAGATCAACTTCTTCCAAATTCCTGTTAGTGTTGGTATTTTGACCTCCTCCCTTGAATCACAAATGTTCTTAATGGCACCCAGAATGGTGAATCTTTTCCAGATGGTTTTCAATTTATTTTGCCCACATCCATCAGAGGAATCATTATCTATGATACCTTATGAAATGTATTTAAATAATAAGACTTAAAAGTCAAAATTACTCCTTGATCCATGGGCTGCTGAATGGATATTTTTAATAGGCATGAAAACAGTATTAGTCTCATACATCTCCATTAGAGCTCTTGGGTGACCAGGTGCATTGTCAATGAGCAATAATATTTCGAAAGCATAAGCAATCTTTTTTTCTGAGCAGTAGGTCTCAACAGTGGGCTTAAAATATTCAGTAAACCATACAGTATAAACATGTGCTTCCATCCAGGCTTTGCTGTTCCATTTACAGAACCTAGGCAGAGTAGTTTTAGCACAACTCTTAAAGGACCTAGGGTTTTCAGATGGCAAATGAACATTGGCTTCAACTTAGTCACCATCTGCATCAGCCCCTAACAAGAGAGTCAGCGTGTCTTTTAAAGTTTTGAAGCCAGGGAGTGACTTCTCTCTAGCTATGTAAGTCCTGATGGCATTTTTCTTGCACCAGAAGGCAATTTCATCTATACTGAAAATCTCTTGTTTAGTGTAGCCACCTTTATTAATGACCTTAGCTAGATCTTCTAGATAACCTGCTGCAGCTTCTACATCAGCACCTGCTGCTTAACCTTGCACTTCTACGTTCTGGAGACAGTTTCTTTCCTCACACCATGAGATGATGAACCAACCTCTGCTAACTTCAAAGTTCTGTAGCTTCCTCACCTCTCTCAGCTGTCACAGAATGAAGAGTTAGGGTCTTGTTCTGGATTAGGATTTGGCTTAAGACAATGTTGTGGCTGGTTTGCTCTTCTATCCAGACCACTAAAACTTTCTCCCTGTCAGCAATAAGGCTGTTTCACTTTCTTACCACCCACTTATGCACTGGAGCAGCAGTCTTTTCTTCAAGAACTTTGCATTCGCAACTTGACTAGCTGTTTGGTGCAAGAGGCCTAGCTTTTGACCTGTTCTGGCTTTTGACATGCCTTCCTCACCAGGCCAAATTATTTCTGGCTGCTTATTTAAAGTGAGAAACATGCAACTCTTTCTTTCATTTGAACACTTGAGGTCACTGTAGGGGTATATTAATTGGCCTAATTTCAATACTGTTGTATCTCAGAGAAGAGGGAGGCCCAAAGAGACGCAGAAGGGAAGAGATGAAGGACCAGCCCATCAGTGAAGCAGACAGAACACACACATTTATCAGTTAAGTTCTCCATTTTATATGGATGCAGCTCCTGGCACCCAGAACAATTACAACAGTAACATCAAAGATCACTGTTCACAGATCACCAACACAAATAATGAAAAAGTGTGAAATATTGCAAGAACCACCAAAATGTGACACAGAGACATGAATTGTGCAAATTCTGTTGGAAAAAATGTTGCTGACGAGACTTGCTGGACACAAGGTTACCACAAACCTTCCATTTGTAAAAAAAAACGCCAACTGCAAAGCACAAAAAAACAACGTATGCCTGTCTAAGCTTTCTGTGAGCTATCTGGCACATAACAGGCACCTGATCACCATTTTAGGATCTGTTCTGGGTCTTGAGGCATTTCCTGCTACCCACAGAGAGATTCTCAGTTCTTTGAGCCTCATCAAAAAGCAATAATGCTATTTTATATTTGTACCAAGGTTTATACCTCTTCAAAGCGCTTTCAGTCATTCACCTCATCTGCTCCTTAAATACTGTCAGACATAGAGGCATATATAGTTACCCAAAAAGGCACTAACTGAACAAAGGCTTAAACTCTCACACACAAATTTCAGTGCAAACAATATGGTTACTTTTCAAAGAAAGTGGTATCTAGAGACTCATTTTCCTTTGTTTGTACTCTCAGAGTCTAAACTTACCATGACCACAGAATCAGGCTCATAGGGCACATTGTAGTTCTTGGCAATTTCAATCAGGTATCTTTCCACCAGGATTTTGGGTGGGGCTTCCACACTCAGTTTGTGCATTAGCTGTTAAGTAAAAGACCAAGGGTTAAGATCTATACCAACCCAAGCCTAACCTGTCTTTTAACTTTGTTCTAAGTTCAAACCAGTTAGCACGATTTTTTTCAGTCACAAAACACAAGACCCAAGTCTTTCTCACATTCTCCAGTTACATATGACCCAGGTGTTGTTGAAAGACTAAAACTGCTGCATTCCACATTTGAATTCATCCACCCTTCCTCCCACCTCATTTCTACCTCCAGGAATCACAAGGGGGCACAAAGGATGGGGTATAATCAGGAATGACACAGAACAGAGCCAGCCTCACAATCAGATACAGGGCAGAGGTAAAGAGCTGATGACGCTGCCAGCCAGAGAGCCTTCTCACCCTCCCTAAGAAATGCGCAACCCCAGATTAACTCAGCTATACAATGAAACCCCAACCTCCAATCACAGCAGGCAAGAAAATAACCTTCTCCCACCCTGCCTATTGTTTCATATTTTAACAAGTATGTTCCTTACCCTGTCATTCACAGTTCCAATTTGGTTGGTCCTACATAACTTGCCATATTCCTTGCTATATTTGGCACAGAGCTGATCAGCAACCTAAAGAGAAAAAAGAACAGTAAATAAAAGTGGAAACCACTCCTACATGCAGCTTCAACTTCCTCCTATCAACATCCAAAACACTGGCATCTATAAAACTTCAAGGAGTACATTATTAATTCATTTCCTTGTTTATCCATACAGTGAGCTACAACCATGCACCAAAATCTATTATAAAACACAATCTACACAGATTCAAGATGGCGTTGAGAGGTGAGACAGAGAATTCCTACAAAAACCACATATAGGGTGAAAATACAGTTAATACAACTAGCCCTAAAACAGCAATAGGGAAGAAGGCTGCACCAGACTGCATACAGACCTCACAAACAGAGCAGCAGACCTCACGAAACAGGATAACGTATGAAAGCCTTGATCTGGAGGGACCCGAGCCCTTCCCCCACCCCAGCTCACCAGCGGGAGGAAGAGACACAGAGCGGGGAGTGGGTGGAAGCCTAGAACTGCTAAACACCCAGCCCTGGAGGTCTGCTTTGGACCACAGACCTACACTGTGTGGTGCTCTGGAGGTTGCTGGGGTTGGGGAGTGGGGACAGGCAGAGTGCTTGAAAGACTCAGATTCTGGCCGTTTGTGGAGGATGGGGATCCACATCTGGCAGCTCTGGGACAAAAGAAAGGCAGGCGGTCTGAGAGGCTTCCTAGCAGCGAGAGGGCTGCTGAAGGGGCAGGGATTGCACGGAGCTTGCTACGCAGGAGAAGTAACCAGCAGTCACTGCGCTGGCGTCAGGCCAGCTGGAGGGAGGCCCCGCCTACAATAGCTACACATGTAAAGCACAGAGGCTTACACCTGTGTGCTCGGCCCACTGGCTCTTGATACTGGAGACAGTCACTGCAGCCAGGAATCAGGAAACAGCTCTTTCCTGCCCCAAGGCACCAGCGCCGCTCCCCTGTGACCCCCAACCTCAGTCGAGGGGCTGAGCAGCTCCAGAGACTAGAGCGTCTGGGCACTAGAGGGCACCACATAGAATTATGAAATGTCAAAGGAACCTGGTTCAGACAAAAAATCACAAACCCCAGAAAAAGGACCAAATGAAACTGACCTCACCAATCTTCCTGAAGGGAGTTTAAAATAAAAATCATAAACATACTCATGGAGGTACACAAAAATATTCAAGAACTCCGGGACCAATTTAAGTTGGAGATTCAATCATTAAGAAATTCCGTATCTGAAATGAAACATACAATGGAGGGATTTAAAAGTAGATTAGATGTAGTAGAAGAGATGGTAAATGGGATAGAAATTAGAGAGGAGGAATACAAAGGAGCTGAGGCACAGAAAGAAAAAAGGACCTCTAAGAATGAAAGAATATTGAGAGAACTGTGTGACCAATCCAGACGGAACAATATCCACATTATAGGGGTACCAGAAGAAGAAAAGAGAAAGGGATAGAAAGTGCCACTGGGGAGGTAATTGCTGAAAACTTCCCCAGTCTGGGGAAGGAGATAGTCTCTCAAGCCATGGAGGTGCACAGATCTCTAAACACAAGGGACCCAAGGAAGACAGTATCAAGACATATAATAATTAAAATGACAAAGATCAAGGATAAAAACAGACTTTTAAAAGCAGCTAGAGAGAGAAAAAACATCACATACAAAGGAAAACCCATCAGGCTATCATCAGACTTCTCAACAGAAACCTTACAGGCCAGAGGGGACTGGCATGATATATTTAATGCAATGAAGCAGAAGGGCCTTGAACCAAGAATACTCTACCTGGAAAGGTTATCATTTAAATTTGAAGGGGGGATTAAACAATTTTCACATAAGCAAAAGCTGAGAGAATTTACCTCCCACACACCACCTCTACAGTGCATTTTGGAAGGACTGCTATAGATGGAAGTATTCCTAAGTCTAAACAGATGTCAACAGGGGAAATAAAACCACAGCAAAGTAGAACAATTAATCACTAAGCAGATGCAAATCAAATCAACTACCCCCAAAGTCAATCATGGGATAGACAAAGAATACAGAATATGATACTTAACATATAAAGAATGGAGGAGGAAAAAAAAGGAGGAAAAAAAAAGAACCTTTAGGATGTGTTTGTAATAGCATATGAAGTGAGTTAACTTAGACTGTTAGATAATAAGGGAATTACCCATGAACCTTTGGTAACCATGAATCTAAAGCCAGCAACATACCTATCGATAATCACCCTAAATGTAAATGGTCTGAATGTACCAATAAAAAGAGACAGAGTCACTGAATGGATAAAAAAGAAGACCCATCTATATGCTGCCTACAAGAGACTCACTTCAAACCCAAAGACATACACAGACTGAAAGTGAAGGGATGGAAAAAAAGATTTCATGCAACTAATAGGGAGAAAAAAGCAGGAGTTGCAGTACTTGTATCAGACAAAATAGACTTCAAAACAAAGAAAGTAACAAGAGACAAAGAAGGACATTACATAATGATAAAGGGGTCAGTCCAACAAGAGGATATAACTGTTATAAATATCTATGCACCCAACACAGGATCACCTACATATGTGAAACAAATACTAACAGAATTAAAAGGGGGAAATAGAATGCAATGCATTCATTTTAGGAGACTTCAACACACCACTCACTCCAAAGGACACATCAACCAGACAGAAAATAAGAGACAGAGGCACTGAACAACGTATTAGAACAGATGGACCTAACTGACTTCATCCAAAAGCAACAGGATACCCGTTCTTCTCAAGTACACATGGAACATTTTCAAGAATAGATCATATTCTAGGCAGCAAAAAGAGCCGCAGTAAATTCAAAAAGATTGCAATTGTACCAACCAGCTTCTCAGATCACAAAGGTATGAAACTAGAAATAAATTACACAAAGAAAACAAAAAAGCCCACAAACACATGGAGGCTTAATAACATGCTCCTAAATAATCAATGGATCAATGACCAAATCAAAACAGAGATCAAGCAATATATGGACACAAATGACAACAATAATTCAACACCACAACATCTGTGGGACGCAGCAAAGGCCATGCTAAGAGTGAAGTATACTGCAATACAGGCCTACCTCAGGAAAGAAAAACAATCCCAAATGAACAGTCTAAACTCACAATTAATGAAACTAGAAAAAGAAGAACAGATGAGGCCCAAAGTCAGTAGAAGGAGGGACACAATAAAGATTAGAGCATAAATAAATAAAATGGAGAAGAATAAAACAATAGAAAGAATCAATGAAAGCCAAGAGCTGGTTCTTTGAGAAAATAAACAAAACAGATAAACCCCTTGCCAGACTTATCAATAAAAAAAGAGAGTCTACACACATAAACAGCATCAGAAATGAGAAAGGAAGAATCACTATGGACACCACAGAAATACAAAGAATTATGAAAGAATTCTATGAAAAATTATATGGTAACAAAGTGGATAACCTAGAAGAAATGGACAACTTTCTAGAAAAATACAACATATGCACCTCTATGTTTATCACAGCACTATTTACAATTGCCAAGAAATGGAAGCAACCTAAGTGTCCATCAGCAGATGAATGGATAAAGATTTGGTGCATATACACAATGGAATACTATTCAGCCATAAGAAACAAACAAATCCTACCATTTGCAACAACATGGATGGAGCTAGAGGGTATTATTCTCAATGAAATAAGTCAGGCAGAGAAAGACAAATACCAAATGATTTCCCTCATTTGTGGAGCATAACAACGAAGCAAAACTGAAGGAACAAAATAGCAGCAGACTCACAGACTCCAAGAAGGGACTTGTGGTTACCAAAGGGGAGGGGTGGGGGTTTGGCGGGTGGGGAGGGAGGGAGAAGGAGATTGAGGGGTATTATGATTAGTTCACATTGTGTGTAGGGAGAGTCATGGGGAAGACAGTGTAGCACAGAGAGGATAAGTAGTGACTCTGTGGCATCTTGCTACACTGATGGAGGGTGACTGCAGTGGGGTGTGTGTGGGGGGACTTGGTAGTATGGGTGAATGTAACTACCACTGTTTTTCTTGTGAGACCTTTATAACATTATGTATCCATGATACCTTAATAAAAAAATACTGTATTAAAAAAAATCTAAACTATAAATATAATAAAAACAGATATTGTTCCAACTCTTATAGAATCTAATAGTCTCTGGGGAAACAGTCACACAGATAGAGGAACTAATGCAGCTGTGATAAGTGTCACCAAGGGAAAATATACCATACTGTCCACAGCTTTTAACAGTAGAATCAGATCTGCTCAGCAGTCAGGTAAGGCTTCCTCAAGAAAATGATGCTTTACTGAGATGTAAAGGATGATTAGGAGTTAACAAGGAGGTAAGGAAGAGTACTCCAGGAGAAGAAATCAGTATGTACAAAGACCTCTGGTGGAAAAGCAGGGCCAATCCTGAAGCCAAAATAAAGTCAATGAGCCTCTAGTGCAAAGTCCGAGGGAGGAGTGGAATAGATAATGGAAGTAAGAAAGGCAGGTAGGGGCCAGACAATGCATGGCCCTGCAGGACACACTAGGTTTTGTTTCTACCAAAAGAACAACAGAAAGCTACTAAAGGGCTTTAAAGCAAGGGATAGTGACAGGAGCAGATCTGTGTTTTGAACAGAAACCTCAGTTCTGATGGAATAGGTGAACAGACTATAGGAAGCCAAAGTAGCTGTAGGAAGAGCATTTCAGAAGTTGCTGTAATAGTCCAGGCAGGAGACCAGAGAAGTTCCAACACCTGGGAACTCAGCGATGGGGCACTCAGTGTTCAACATCTGGTACTTACAACAGGCTTGTCATTTGTCTTTTGATAATGGTTATTGATTTGCTTTATACTACGCAAAATTTTTAAAATTTTTATTCATACTAATTTATCACTGTTTATGCTTTTGTAGTTTTATGGGTTTTTAATGGTTTTTGTGACCTTTCCACTGTAAGATTTTTTTTTAAATCTGCCTAGTTTTCTTCTAGTTCTTTTATGGCTTCATTTTTTTTTAATGTAATCTTTGTTTCACCTGGAATTAATCTTGATATATAGGAGTACAGGAGAAGTTAAAAATGAGACTGAGGTTAAAAGTTTGTGTATCTACCCACAAACCTCTATGGCTACCACCCTCCTTTCCCTAGCAGAACACAGGAGATTTACTCTCTGGGGAGGTTAAACTAAAGGGACTCTGGACTCCAAGCCCAGCAGAGAGCAGGGATACTTACAACAGAAGAATCAAGTGTAAATCTTCTACAAGAGAAGAGTGAGACTTTGACTTCTTTCTCCTCTAGGCTCTCAAAATTCTGGCAGCCAGCTTATACCCTCCAGGCAGAAGACAGGAAGATTCCTCTCTGAGGAAAATGACCAACCCAAGGAAAGGAAACTAGTTCCAGAAAGTCTGGAGTTCCTTAAGGACTTAGATTATTTAACAATGAAGGCACACAAGAGGTTCCAATCCACTTTTTAGCGCCTCACTCTTAAATATGGACCAGCAGCCAAGGGTCACCAACCCTTGGAGAAAAGCCTCAATTATAAAACTATCTAAAAGAAACAGAAGAAAACAAACTTTACAGAAACAAGAAAAGTTAAAAAGACACTATAATGTTCTTGAGTTCTAGTTAGAACACAACTATAGCCATGAAACTATAATAGACTAGAAAAAATTAATACTCAAGAGAATTAAAAAGTTCTTAAAAAATAAAAACATACAGAAGACAAAATCTCAAGAGGGACTGGGAGATAAAACTGACAATCTCCCGGAGAATAAAATAAAAAGGCAAAGATGTAGAAAATAGAGAAAACTCCAATGACTTTGTATCCTAGCAGTCAGTACCATCTCCACATTGTGACAAGCAGTTTTTTAGTTAATGTCTATCTCTTCTGCTAGACTCGACTCTTCTGTTAATTACAAGAGTAGGGCTAGTGTCATATTTTGCTCACCATTGTACCTTCAGGGTCCACCTGAGATCATAAATAATATCCCCTCAAAAAAATAAGTATTTGTGTAATGAATGAATGAAGCAAAACATCAGACTTGATTTTATTGATGTTATTTTAACTTTACTGGTTTACAGTTGTATAAAAACTTTTTCTATATACTTAAACATTACAATAAAAATAATTTAAGACAAAACTGGGGATACAAGAAACTTTGCTCTTTAAAAAAATTCTTCAGGTTTGCAAAACACTGTTCTATTCTATCATATGAGTAAGGCCTGAAAAGGAGGTAGAAACAAATTTACAAAGCTTGTTTCAAAGGCATCATGAGAAGAGTACAAAATACCTGGTCAAATAAGCAAGAAGTGGCTTATGTTAACCAACCTTTCTAACAATATGAAAACTACAGACATCACTGAAACTGGCTGTACTCACAATTTTCAACTCAGCCACTTCCGACTGGAGTCGAGGAGCTGCCCAGATCAGTGTAGACACAGATTCAGCCAGACCAGTATCTAGCTCCCTAATTAAGAAAGAAAAATTAATAAAACTTAACATTCTTTAAAACAAATCAACAAAACCCTGGCATTTGTTATCATATACTTGATGGCCTCTAAAGCTATTTCATGAATCTCACTGGACTCTAACAATAACTTGGCTTTTAACCATTTTCATCAGCCTATTTGACTTCTGAGGAGACTCAAAACTAAATGACAAGCCCAAGGTCACAAAGTCAAGAAATGGTTGAGCCAAGACTCAAAACTTAGGCCTCTTGATTTCAGATTCTGTATTTTCTTAACAGTTGTCTACACCGAGAACAGGCCTTCAGGTCAATGGTATGTATAAAAAGATCATTGGGTACAACGTGAAGTAGTCCCTTAGTGCTAGCCCCCTGTTTGTAGAAAGAGCCAATGTAAGGTTTAAATTAAAAAAAAAAAAACTTACTTCATAGACTGGATGAGGCCAAACCGAGCCAACAGCAGATCACAGTACAGCTCCAGGATCTCCATGGCCTCCACAAGGTAGTCTTCTCGGATAATGTGCTCCACTCGGATCCGAGCTCGTTCATCTTTCCCAGCAGCCAGATAGTCAGCAATCTCTTTTCTTGCTTTCTGCGCCAGTTCGGCTAAGGCACAAATCCCACTCCAGTCACACAGTGGTAGCACACTACTCCCTGACATGCAGACTGACATCCACTCCAACAGAGAAAAGTGGGTATTTCTACTATATCCTAGTTTACTTTCCCTTAGCAAACCTAGTTCCATCTCATCTAATCTAGAATTTTTGAACTTTATCTAGGTGACACTATTGTTTGTATAGCCAGAAATTTCCATCTCAGGAGTCCTGCCACCTATTGTATAGAAAGAGTATGTCCCTTTCCCTGCAACAAAGTGATCAGTCTAACTTGTCACAAGACAGCAGAAATGTATCCAAAGCTTAAAAAGTCACAGGAAACATAAGATTTCCTAGTATTAGCCTGAAAAAGCCAATACTGGGGTGCTAGAGCCCACTGATGTATTTGGTGAAAGAAAATATAAGGCAACCATGCATTACTCACTTTTTTTTTTCTCTAATAGTTTTAAGCGGTTTATGACTAATCTCAAATTGACTCGTAAACGTTCAGCTTTAAATCCGGAGCCCAGCATATTGTGCTGTTCCTCCTGAAAAAAGATGAGAAGCACAATGACTATTTTCAAGTTAAAATTAGTTCAGGAACTAACATTAGATAGATGTTGGGTTATTTGACATTATAAACCAAGGTGGTTTTCTAATACTGGCAAAATAATATGATCAGATGCACATTTCTTAAACATCATTTTGGTTGTGGTGTGAAGAAATGGATCCAGAAATATAATAGTGGAACCAAGAGGACCAAGGATTAATCTATTACTATAGTCTGCACAACAGACAGAAACAACTTAGACTAGGGTAGTCAGCAGGGGCAGGGGTCGAAGTGATTGTATTTGAGATCTGTTTAGAAGGCAGAGCTGAAAGAACTTGTTGATACATAAAACAAATACCTGTGTATTGGTGTAGGAGTAAGTGATAAAAAGACAAAGAAATAGGAGGGTCTCCAACTTCTCCCCAGAAACTCATCAGGGGTGGTAATGGAAAAAAATTACCAAGTTTAGAACCCTGTTAAAAAACATTCTTAATTCTTCAAATCCTCCTACCAAGTCTCAGCTTTTGGAGAAAAGCTGGTGCCCCAAATCACAGAAATATCATTAACATTGACTCACATACAAAGAAATATACCAAGGGGTAAAAAGTCCAAGAAAAAAATATAAATTTGATAACAGAAGGCTATTTACCAAGACTTTCACTGAACAGCAGAATTAGTCAACAGAACTCCCTACCACCCCCTCTACCCACAAGACTTTAGGGTGTGCCATTGTTCATTGACCACTGTGCATTCTGTATCAAAACAGCACAATTTCTATTTCTCTCAATTAATTCTGGACTTGGATTTCAAAACATAGTATCCAAAACAAAAGCTAGGCTAACAACATAACCGAAGAACAGACAAACCAAAAAATATATCCAATGTGAGGAAGAACACTAAGAGTTAATATTTGTCTACCTGTACATAAGCCACTAACAGAAAACACCAGATGTATTTTCCTTTTGTGAAATTTGCCTCCAGAAGCTTTTATACTAAATTTAATAATTAATCCAAGTCCAACTTTACAATGGAGCTTCTATGCCACAAAATGTCTGTGATATATTACACTGCATTATGTTCAACCCACTCAACAAATATTTACTAATTATTTCTATGTCAGACAATGACCAGACCGTAGAGATAAAAATAAAGAAGGCACAGTCTTATTTATATTCTGAAAGAAATTTATATTCTACTGGGGGGAAAAACAGCTAAGAAAACCTAGCAACTACAATACTGTTTGGTAAGGACTCTGATACTAGTGTGGTTCTCCACTGGAAGAGTCTGACCCCTGGGAGACACTTGGCCATGAATGGAGACATTTTAGGTTGTTACGACTGAAGGGGTGCTGCTGGCATCTGGTGGTCAGAGCCCGGGAATGCTGTTAAACGTGTTACAATGAACAGGACAGCTCCCTGTTAACAAAAAATTATTCAATCCAAAATGTTAGTGGTGCCAAGATGATGAAACCTACTGTAAAGATACCCAACCTACCTAGAAACATTACAGAATGCTTTCCAGGAGGAGAAAAGCCTAAGCTGATCCTGAAGGACAAACATGATATTTGTAGGATAAAAACAGATGTAACTATCCCAGGCAGAGGGAGTGGTGTATGTGAAATCCAAGTACCAAAGAGAACAAAAGCTTTCTGAGAAACACAAGTTCAGTACAGTTGAAGCATGGCATTAACTACAGTTTATGCTATAACATGTCTCATAATTTTAAGTTCAAATTTCAACAATTATTTATAAGATGTTGTAATAGGCTCTGGTGCTAGCTACATCCAGACAGTATTCTTGTTCTCAAGTCATTCATAAAAAAAGAGCCAGAAAAACAGTAACTAATAGTATCATTTACTCTTACTAAGGCACTTGCCCAAAATGAGCCAATAATTACGTGGAAGAGGTAGAGCCAAGAATAAAACCTAAGTGTATATTCAAGACCCAAATAAATGATTTTAACCATATACTACTATATCATTATCAGCACTAAAACTGTAATACATTTTTAACCCCCTTCAACAAATATTTATTGAATGCCCATTATTATACTGTGACAGGCACTGGCTATATACTGGTAAGGAAAAACAGACATGGGTACTGCCCTCATGGAGTTTACAGTCTAGTTAAGAGAAACTTATCACATCAGTAAACCATAAAATAGCAACTGTGGTAAAAGTGCCACAAAGAAATAAGTGGTGCTTTAGAGTTTATTATAAAGGGATTTGACCTCTTCGGCCACTTCCTTAGAAACTATTTCACAGATAAAAGAGAACAATATTTGATGTCAAACACAGTCACAAGATATAACAAAAATGTTAAGATTTCACTGTGGTTCTTAAGTAGTCCATAAACATCAATTTTGTGATGCATCAACATATGAAAACAAAACAGTAGGCATGTCTATTTTAAATATTTTCAAGAGGCTTAAAAACATACACACTGTGATCTAGTAATTCTACTACTAGGAACTTAACCCTAAGGAAATTACCAGAGTTTCATGCACTTTTCTATAGGAATATTTAACAGTACATTTTAAGACCAAAATATTGGAATGAGCTATATGAATGAATATTTGCTTATTAAACAAATTATAGTATACTTATGGAATTTTACATAGCCACTAGAATATTTAAAAAAATATTCGCTAACATGAGAACATATTAATGGTATGAATTTAAAAAGCAAGCCTGTATATGAAGTATGACCCCAAATTCTGAGTTTTAAAAAAGGCACATATGCATAGACAAAGGCTGGATAAAAAAATGATTTAGTAATTACTATATATAAACTCTCTTCAAATCCAAAGAATTTACCCTAACAGTAAAGCTAATGCTAAACACCAAATCTACCTTGGAAAGCATATACTTTAGAATTTCTAAAGAATAAAATTAAATAAATATATTTGCCTTCCTAGAAAAGCAAAATATTAACACATCAGAATTCATTAATGACCAAGATTAACTTATCATAAGTGGAATATATGTGTAATCTGAAAAAACACCACAGAAATTCAAAGAACTATAAGAGAATTCTACAAAAATGGTATGCTAGAAAGCATAGAAGAAATGGACAACTTCTTAGAAAAATACAACCTTCCAAGACTGACCAAGCAAGAAACAGAAAAACTAAACAGACCAATAACCAGCAATGAAACTGAATCAGTAATCAAAAAACTACCTAAGAAGAAAACCCTCGGACCAGATGCATTCACCTCTGAATTCTACCAGACATATAGAGAAGAAATAACACCCATTCTCCTTAAAGTTTTTCAAAAAATAGAAGAGGAGGGAATACTTCCAAACTCATTCTATGAAGCCAGCATCACTCTAATACCAAAACCGGCAAAGACCTCACCAAAAAAGAAAATTACAGACCAATATCCCTGATGAACGTAGATGCAAAAATACTCAACAAAATATTAGCAAACCGAATTCAAAAATACATCAAGAGGATCATACACATGATCAAGTGGGATTCATCCCAGGGATGCAAGGATGGTACAACATTCGAAAATCCATCAACATCATCCACCACATCAACAAAAAGAAGAACAAAAACCACATGATCATCTCCATAGATGCTGAAAAAGCATTTGACAAAATTCAGCATCCATTCATGATTAAAACTCTCAACAAAATGGGTATAGAGGGCAAGTACCTCAACATCATAAAGGCTATATATAACAAACCCACAGCTAACATTATACTTAACGGCGAGACGCTGAAAGCTTTTCATCTAAGATCCGGAACAAGACAAGGATGCCCACTCTCTCCACTGTTATTCAACATAGTACTGGAGGTCCTAGCCACAGCAATCAGACAAAACAAAGACATACAAGGCATCCAGATTGGTAAAGAAGAAGTCAAATTGTCACTATTTGCAGATGACATGATACTGTACATAAAAAACCCTAAAGATTCCATTCCAAAACTACTAGAACTAATATCTGAATTCAGCAAAGTTGCAGGATACAAAATTAACACACAGAAATCTGTTGCTTTCCTATACACTAATGATGAACTAACAGAAAGAGAAATCAGAAAAACAATTCCATTCACAATTGCATCAAAAGAATAAAATACCTAGGAATAAACCTAACGAAGGAAGTGAAAGACCTGTACTCTGAAAACTACAAGACACTCCTAAGAGAAATTAAAGAGGACACTAACAAATGGAAATGCATCCCATGCTCTTGGCTAGGAAGAATAAATATTGTCAAAATGGCTATACTACCTAAAGCAATCTACAGATTCAATGCAATCCCTATCAAACTACCAACAGCTTTCTTCAATGAACTGGAACAAATAATTCTAAAATTCATATGGAACCACAAAAGACACCGAATAGCCAAAGCAATCCTGAGAAGGAGGAATAAAACAGGGGGAATTACACTCCCTGACTTCAAGCTCTACTACAAAGCCACAGTAATCAAGACAATTTGGTATTGGCACAAAAACAGACCCACAGACCAGTGGAACAGAATAGAAAATCCAAACATTAATCCAAACATATACAGTCAATTAATATTTGATAAAAGTGCCTTGGATATACAATGGGGAGATGACAGCCTCTTCAGCAGCTGGTGTTGGAAAAACTGGACAGTTACATGTAAGAGAATGAAACTGGACTACTGTCTAGCCCCATACACAAAGGTAAACTCAAGGTGGATCAAAGACCTGAATGTAAGTCATGAAACCATAAAACTCTTAGAAAAAAACATAGGCAAAAATCTCTTGGACATAAACATGAGCAACTTCTTCATGAACATATCTCCCCGGGCAAGGGAAACAAAAGCAAAAATGAACAAGTGGGACTATATCAAGCTGAAAAGCTTCTGTACAGCAAAGGACACCATCAGTAGAACAAAAAGACATCCTACAGTATGGGAGAATATATTCATAAAAAACGTATCTGATAAAGGGTTGACATCCAAAATATATAAAGAACTCATGCACCTTAACAAACAGAAAGCAAATAATCCAATTAAGAAATGGGCAGAGGACATGAATAGACACTTCTCCAAAGAAGAAATTCAGATGGCCAACAGGCACATGAAAAGATGCTCCACATCGCTAATCATCAGAGAAATGCAGATTAAAACCACAATGAGATATCACCTCACACCAGTGAGGATGGCCAACATCCAAAACACAAACAACAACAAATGTTGGCGAGGATGTGGAGAAAAGGGAACCCTCCTACACTGCTGGTGGGATGCAAATTAGTTCAACCATTGTGGAAAGCAGTATGGAGGTTCCTCAAAAAACTCAAAATAGAAATACCATTTGACCCAGGAATTCCACTCCTAGGAATTTACCCTAAGAATGCAGCAGCCCAATTTGAAAAGGACAGATGCACCCCTATGTTTATTGCAGCACTATTTACAATAGCCAAGAAATGGAAGCAACCTAAGTGTCCATCAGTAGATGAATGGATAAAGAAGATGTGGTACATATACACAATGGAATATTATTCAGCCATAAGAAGAAAACAAATCCTACCATTTGCAACAACATGGATGGAGCTAGAGGGTATTATGCTCAGTGAAATAAGCCAAGCCGAAAAAGACAAGTATCAAATGATTTCACTCATATGTGGAGTATAAGAACAAAGAAAAAATACTGAAGGAACAAAACAGCAGCAGACTCACAGAACCCAAGAACGGACTAATAGTTACCAAAGGGAAAGGGACTGGGGAAAATGGGCGGGAAGGGAGGGATAAGAGGGAAAAAGGGGCATTACGATTAGCAGATGTAATGTTGGGGGGGCACGGGGAGGGCAGTACAACTCAGAGAAGACAAGTAGTGATTCTATAGCATCTCACTACGCTGATGGACAGTGACTGTAATGGGGTTGGTGGGGGGGACCTGATGAAGGGGTAGTTTAATAATCGTAATATTGCACATGTAATTGTAAATTAATGATAATAAAATAAATTAAATTAAAAAAAATAATAATAATGTAACTTTTAACCTGTCTTTGAAAAGCTATAGGAAGTTCTTACTGGGAAAAAAAAGTGTAAAATTTGTTGAAGAGAAGGAGAAAGTTCAATTATTACTTGTTATAAGTATTATAAATGAAGATTATACTCTTTAGATATTTGAAAATTGTATAAAAGTGTTATTTAAAACCATAGATACTTCCAGTTTTATCAGTCACAAGTGCCTTGGGAAAATTACCTGGTCTTCTTCTTTGTCTCTAGAGCGGGGAAAAGATTGGTATTTATATCAAGTTGTATAAATGAAAAACTGTATGTAAAGTTCTTAGCATAGTGCATGAACTAAATTAATAACTACAAAGAGAGCTGACTGGTGGTGCTATTAGGGTCAAAAAGGCTTATGGTGGATCTCTTATCCATGATAATATCTGGGGAGGTTTATAAATATGGTTGATAGGGCCTCTTATCATATGACTTACTATCATGTTGTCAACATTTTCAACCCATTTAATTTGTTTTTCTGCCATTCATTCAGAAAAAGTGATATTTTAACTGATCATGTACGGAGGTGATTGAGTCCTTGCATATCTGGGAGAACAGCTGAGGGGGAACAGTCAGAACTAAGAATGTAAGTTGGAGTGTGCTGGGGATATTGGAGAAACAGCAAGAAGGTAATTGTTGCTAGAATAAGTAAAAGAGGAGGAGCTTAAAAGAACATGAAAGAGGTTGGGGTCGCCACACTGGGTGGTGCCTCTTAGACCTTGGTAAGGACACTGCTGGTAAGGAAAGTGTCTCTCTTCATTATAACTTAATCTGGATAATGATGAGTTATGGCACTATGAAGTACCAATATATATATGAAAAATACTAAAGAAAACATTAAGCCATGAGTTTTAAACCAGTGCTGGGAAGTTAAAAACAAATCATGCAATTACTAAATTATCCTGTTACATTTTCAAACTATTCTATTACAGTCCATACAGAGTCTAATGTATGAAGAAGATACTCATTTAAACAATTATCAGAATAATAACGAAATAAGGAAAATTTCAGAATCCTTATCTCGAGGCAAATACAGTGGATATGTTATGTTTTAAGGGGGAAATAATTAGCATATAAATTTAGTTAAATTATACCATGATACTATGCCTGTCACTATCAAAAAGTAAGGGTCAAATGATAATTAGAAATGTATTTTCTTCTTTCCACTGCTATAGCACCATGGACAGTGGCTCATCAACACCAATGATTAAGCCCAGTCTTTTGGTTAACCTGGAAAGTTAATATATACCACAGGTTTTATAAAGAAGGGTCAACTACATAACAAGGCATTGAAGTAATAATAAAATAAATATTTGATTTACTTTTTATGCTTCTAGGAAAAGCAAGTATAATGGAAAGAAAACTGGACTCTGTATCAAGACAAATGTCTTAAATATAGCTATAAGTAACGTTCTTCTAAATATACATAGTTAGGCTACCTTTGGTAAGCCAATGAATATTTCTGACGTTCACTATATTATTTGTAAAATGGTGAGGTGGAAAGCAAATGTGGGAAAAGTTATCTAAGGCCCTCTCTGGCACTGAATTGGAATAATAATACTTAAACATGGTCCAACAAATTTATACAAATGCAATATCAATGTATATATCCATGCCATTGGTATAGACTTTCCATGCTTGCAAATCCACTCAGATATAAAAAAATGTCTTATACACATTAGGTGCTTCAATGAACTGAATACCAAGCATCAACTATGATGCAAAAAGTACCAAACAAAAATGACTTAGCAATAAAGAAATTTGATTTTTCATATAAAAAGAAGTTCAGCAGCAGAATGGTTAAGTTACTGGATGAATTATATCATACTGATTCTTTCTATGATTATTTTTCTGCCTACATGTTTGTTGACTTGTTTTTGTATGCTGGTTCTATTCATGAACCCAAAATAACTGCCAAATTTTCAGATGTAACAAAGGAATTAAACAAATAAAATACTTTTATTTTGCCTGTACTTTTCCTTATCAGTGAGAATTTTTCAGAATCCCTCTTGAAGATTTTCCTTCATGTCTGCTGGACCAGAATTCAATCACATGTTTATATACATATACTAGCCATTGGCATGAAAATTGAATTGCGATTATAGGTTTAGCGAAGCAAAATTATCCACGGGTATGTACATTTTAAAATGTATGATCTTCTCTTTAGTATATGGTTACCCAATGGCTGAGCAGAAATTGGAGTTCTGCTAGCAAGAAAAATGAGAATTGGCCTTCAGGGCTACCTTATCTAATTTAAAAAGAAAAGTAATTTCTGCCCTAGTCTGAATTCTTCTCTCCATGCAGGTTGACACTGACAGGGATGTGCAACTGCTTTGCAGTAGAGATAAAATTTAGGAAACTAACTTTATCTTAACAGGAAGACTTTTCACTCATGGTTTTTCAAAACTGGACACGGAGAACGAGGTCATCAGGAGTCTGATAACCAACTCTATTCTTAATTCTCTTAGTCACAAAAATATGATTAATGCGGCAAATGCCGACTTGTTACCTGGTTATTATCCCCCCCGGGTATGACATAATTCTGTCTGTCTCTTTACAAATATATTCCATGTGTGATGTTGATCCAATGCTCTGCAAAACACACCAGGAAGGCATTAAAGTCTCTGCTCAAGAGAAAAATATCATCAGATTTATGCAAGCACTGAAAATAGAGATTTATATTTTTTTTACTGCCATATGCTATTTTAGAGAGGGCTCTGGTTTTTCCATGTGCGACATCATAATTGTCCTGTGAGGGAGATGAGGAATAGGAAAATTAAGTATCAGTTGATACTTCAAAGGGCAATTGCTTTTGGATCTGAAAATGGATTACTCAAATATTAATTTTCTGATGATACATTTGGCTATATTTAGTTGAACATAAATGATATGAAAGGTCAGATTTAGTCCCACAAGCATTGGGCTGAGTTTCATCCTTAATGTCAGAGTCTTAAGTCAATGAATAATGGCTGTGAGAACGCTGCTTACAATGTCCCCATCACAGAATGCATTTAATATATTATAGTTACTGAAAGTGGAGGAAAAGACAAAGACTGAGGTAATGAGAAGGGTCTGAAGACCCTCTGGATGAGCAGGTATGCGTTACATTTATACCAATAAATTTATATGGTTGTATTAGAGCTGTATATATAGAAGCTCATCTTCTCTATATACAACTTGCAACAGACAACAGCATCATTAGTAGAACTTAGTGCTTGAAGACAAGTGATATACATTGATGGAATATTATCAATATGGAGCCATTTCTCAGACATTCAAAGATTCAGAGATTCACAGGGTGTCCTGCTTTGTGAAATCTGTGCTTATGGGAGAATTGCCCATCAAACTTTTTTGTATGTAAACAGCAATTTGTTAGAATCCTGGAAATAAGCTGCTTAGTACAATGATGGAATAAAATAACACTTATAATGAATAAAGGCTTTATTATTGTATAATTAAGTAGAAAGAAATTATTTAAAGAAATATTTATAGGAAAATACAGATAAAATGTAAATGTGGCTATAAAGCAACATTTATGTTTCCACAATGGATTAAAGGTCAAAGGTCCTTTAAAGGCATACTAAAAAGGCAATTCAAGTTCAACAAAATCTACCAAAATTTCACAGCGATTGTCCTTCTGAATTTTATTTAGTGGATGACTGGGTGGATACTGTAAAAATATAAAATAGATTTGTTGATGTATACAATGGGATAAGAAGAGCTAAAAATAAAGTAACAATTCAAAATGGAGAAATAAATGAATAATGGATAAATATAATTCCTGTGAACACTGAAATAATGTTCATTTCTGGAATTTTTTCCCCAAGGTCCTTAAAATTTTGTATAGAAATTTTTCAAGGTCTGTGAACCAAATGTTCTGGTTTTTTAAGTATACTTTTCCTGTTGAAACACTTTTTAATTTGGCTTTTCTTTTAAAAATAGTCATTTTCTGAAAAGTAGAAGTTACAAATAAATGTAAGGTGGAAAACATGAACCACCTGCAAATGTCCTTTTGTCTGATTATCCTGACAGAAAACTAATAACTCCATTAACAAAAATGTAATAGCATTACTATTTTTGTTTAGGCACAGACTGGCCGGTCAAAATGTTTCTTTTCAGTATTTTCTTCAGTAGATGTTCAAGGGTATTGAAGAGCTCAGTAGTCAATAGACTCAGTTACTTTTATTTACACTAATCAATTCATGTACTTCAACTACGCATCTATTAAAATTGTGACCCCAAGGTTTCTCTAACCAAAAGAGCTATGAAGAATTAATCACCAAAGAAGAAAAACTGGAACACATATGACTCCAGCAAACCTATTTTGTTAACATTTTGGTTCCTAAATTAAAATGAATATAAATTTATTATAAGAATTTTAATTGAAAAATTAAATGGAAAAGAAACACAAACCATTCCAAATGGGAAAAAATGCAATAAATATGTATAATGGGTGATGAACTTTACCTGTGTATTAAAGAGCTGTTGACCCTCTAATGTAAAATGAGATGTACTTCAACTGTTTCAGATTTATCCAACTGAAAAAGCAAACACACTTGTTTTGTTTTCAGATCTTTGGAACTTTTAAAAATTATTTTTCATATCACACTTGTGAGATCTGTTTACAATATTTATACCAATCTATGTGATTTTACGTATGACAAAGCCATAGTATAGTCGTCACTTCACACTTTTATAAAATTTGGAAAACACTAAAATATTAACTAGTAATAATAGCTACTTTTTATTGAGGATATTCTATCTCAGACTATGCCAGGACTTCACATATAGCTGAAGTCGCATACCCAAAGTCACTCAATTAATCAGCAATAGAACCAGGATTGAACGAAGGTCTATTTGCTCAATGTTGCACTCGTAATAGTAAGTATAGATTACCTTGCCAGCTAACAGCCTTGCCGCTTAATATCAAGCCATGAGACTGATTACAAAAGAAAAATAAATGTGAGAAATCTGTTTTAACACTTCATTTAAATTTCATTCAATATAAAGCTTACATTTCTATCATTTATTATATATATGTTACTTCCTTTCAAAACGATTTGAAGCATTTCCCGAACTGACGGTGCTAAAACATTTACAATATTTCTAGTTTCTAATATCTTGAATGAAGTGGCGAAGTGGCAGAATAAAGACTGGCTGACCATGAAATTCCCTATCTTAAAAACTAACAAATTTAATTGAGAATATCTTAGTTGTGTTTTTCAGAAGCAAACTGATTCAAAGACTCTGGGGAAAAATTCAAAGTTCAAGAATACCTCAAAAAAGTATAGAGTATATCACAAACAGGTTGTGTAGATCCTCTAACAGAGCTACTGACAAATTGCCAGTTCTCAAACTGAAACATAGTTCTAACTTAGCACTTTCAGCTCCAACTCACTCCCTATAGCCTCTCCCTCCCCCACCTATCCACCTATACAAATCCAAGCACATGCTCAGGTTCTCAGAAAAAGAGCATGAAAGAACATACAATTCATATCTTATCAAATAAAACCTTAGTTGTGAAGACGAACAAGTCTTAGATAATATAGTAAAAGAATTAAGGCAAATTTAGCCACCCTATATCAGAAAAACAAAATTATTAATAAAATTGAGTTAGAAATGTATGAAATGGAAATAGAATGGCATATATTTATGATACTATGTATATCTACAACACTATAAGAAGGTAAACTTAAAGATGTACATATCACAAAGTGATGACATATTCAATTCTGAGATTACATAAAACCCAAGACACAGAAAAATAACCCCATTAATGCTTTAGTTGCTTCCACAGAAAAATTTAAAGAGAGCATACTTTTAATGATGTGAGATACTAAACATGAGTTGATAAAAGTTCAAAATAACATGAACAGGAAGATTGCAGATTTAGAGGAACAACATCATGAAGCAAACAACGATGTGACAAAAGCAATGAGTTTGAAACAAGAGAATAAAAGTGACAGAAATAAATTAACGGTGCAGAGAAAGGGCTTAAAAAATTACTGTGAATACCAAATACTGGGAAAAGAACTGATAGAAACAACTAAAAAGAATATAGCAGATAATGAGAATGAAGATGATCAAATGTCAGACCAGTCTGTGTCTCTTATGTAAACCATCTAATGCATGGGATAGAAAAAATATTACAGGGCATATTTTCTTCCAATGAAGGAAGAATTAAATCTGTTTATTAAAAAGGTATACTGTGTTACTGAAAACAACTGAACAGAATATTCTGGAAAAAAATCAACACTGAGACAGATGCTGGCTAAAACAGTGTATTTTTAAGATAGGAAAATAATTTTTCAGGGGATGTACAAAAGCAAGAGGGAGAGAGGTTAGGGAGGGGGATGAGGAAATCAGACTGGCCTCAGCTTTCTTCACATCAATATCCAATACAATAAAAAATTAGTGTGAATACTAAATACTGGGGAAAACTGATTAAGACAACTGAAAAGAATATAGTAGCTAAGAGTAACATGCTCCCCTCCTCTAGAAACACCCTCACAGACACCCGGATACAATGTTAATCTGGGCACCCTGTGATGCAGTCAAGTTAACACACAAAATTAACCATCACAATTCTTGTGTTGAAAATTGCTGAGAAAAAGGATAAAAATATTTTTAAAATCACCTTTGTCAAATACTAATACATTGGTACAACTAATAAAATACATTAGTACAACGAATGAAATACATTAATACAACTAATGAAGAAAACTGGGGCACTTACAATTACTAAAAGAATGACAGGACACACTTTTAGTTCTCATGCTCTCAGACCAACCACGTTAGTCTCATGCCACTTTTAGGGTCTCTGTGTTCTATAATAGCATGAGACTAGCATGACTGTTGGGCATCCTGTCATGCTGTTAGTAATGGCAGGTGACCCAATGTTCTTCATCAATCTATGCTGATTGAATCTGTATTAGAGATTATAGCTTGTAAATAACTAATTTTTTACTATTTTTCTCCATAATTTCCATGTATAAACTGCTAATCATTACATTTTTTAACCATCAAACCTAAGGTGTAGCACTGTGATAAGTTACAAGGCAGTGAGTTGAAGAGGCCTGGAAGTCATTGAAATTTTCATATATTCTGACATTAATAAATTCCCACTACATTGGAATATATATGGTGAATATAGTAGATGTTATCTTTTACTAACTAGGGAGAACTGTTGTGTATTTAAATATGTTTGTAAATGTAATAGCTTCCCTGCTGATTTCTGTATTTTTTTATTTTAGAGTTGTTTTTACAAGCTCAGTTTTTTAACTCAGTTTTTCCACCAGTTTTTGTATGATGCTGATAAATCATCCTAGTACTCATGTGAATAACTATATTGAAAATATCAGTTTAAATGTCAATTTTTCTTTTTTTATTTTGGTATCATTAATCTACAGTTACATGTGCAACATTATGGTTACTAAACTCCTCACTTCATCAGGTCCCCTCCACTTACCCCATTACAGTCACTGTCCATCAGCGTAGTGAGATGCTACAGAATCACTACTTGTCTTCTCTGAGTTGTATAGCCCTCCCCGTGCCCCACCAACATTACGTCTGCTAATCATAATGCCCTCTAGGACTAGGGAGTGTCACTTTCATATTTATACCATTCAGTTTTTCTCACAGTCCCTATTTAAAAGATGTGTGTGTTGACTGTACTGATACCCCTCTATCACTACCTACGCTATTCTATCTTAGTCAGTTCCCTGTTTAAACACAGGATTACATGTTGTTGCATAAATACATGCTTCAGTTTTAATCTTCATTTTTACTTATATTAAATGGAAGCAGAGAATCAAGGCTATTATCAAGAAAAGTTGAAAAAATATTGTGATCTAGTCTAATGGAAAATAAATTCCTTCCTTATTTGCCTAATTCTTCATTGGCTTTCTTTGTTTAAACACAACTGCAGTACATATACAAGAGATGGACAGTCATGGCAATATTAAGGACATGTGGTCTTATTTGTTTCTTCAGGGCAAATTACTGACATTCAGAACTGGTTCCAATGTAAACAACATTAGAGAAGCAATTACTATTCAATTAATTATTATTATTATTATTTTGGTAAATCAAGCAGAAGACCTCAAATATTATTGATGGTGCTTGCTAATTCTGATACTCCCTCTGGGAACTCTCAACAAATAAGATGTGTTTAATATGTCTCCAATCTATACACAATAATAGCAGTGAAAGATATATGAACCAAGACATCTCCATAAATAACTGGAGGCCTCAATTTTGTATAGACCTTGTTTCAGGAATACATTTCACTGGCTGTGTTTTTAAGTATCGCATTGTCTGTCCATTTAGAAAAAGACTTTCTCTTTTTTCCCCCCAGCGGGTTCACCCTGTGTGCTCTCTGGTGACAGAATGTCATTATCAAACTTGCAGAGATGCAAAGTTGTTTATTCACGCTGCCCAAAAATGATTCCTCACAATGCAAGAAGCCATTCAAGTAAAACTTCAGAATTATTCCAAAAAACTGTGGAAGTTTTTAATCTTCATTATCTCCGTAAGTTTTTGACATGATGGAAAGATTACCCAATAAAGCACTGACTTTTTTCTTTTACAGATTATCACCATAAATTTTTATAAAATTATCATAATTTATGCATTGTTACAAGGAAAGTCATTACACTATGTGTTTTTCAAGGGATATTTTCAGTGTGTCTTTTTTTTTAACATGAAAAGTTATATCCATGAAAGCAATAGAATAGTAATTACCAGATGCTCTCACATGAAATTTAGTAAATATGTAAAAATTAGAGATGACATAATTACTACAGTGTGTCAGTACTAGAGCAAGGATGAGCATCCAAATTAGATGAAAAGCAACAGGGCCTTTTTATTTCAGGTAGAATCTTGAAATGGGTAGCCATTACTGTCTTTATACTGGCAACATTTTTCTTCAGAACATGTGTTCTTTGAAGACATATATGCCTCTGTGATTCAGGTAACATTCTGTTCGTAACTCTCCAGCTACTCATAAAGAAATGCTAAGTTTTTTCAGATTATTTTTAAAATAAATGAAGTTACCAATAGAATAAGGAAAATCATAAGGCATTGGTCAAAAGGAAGAGTGGAAAAAACTCAAAGATACATCAAACCAATATCATTATGGTTTATTCCTGGCCCCATTATGCACATATGCAAAACACTTCTTTACCCTATACTCTCTCTTTAGAAAATTTGTAGCCTGGTTCTGTTTAGACAGATAAATCCAAATATATTTTCAGGTTAGATGTCACTAGACGGTTCTTTTCCCCAAAACTAATACTGTTCTAGTAAATCTGTATCTTTACCAGCATTCTCGGTCTCAATAAACGGGACAAACATTATCTTATCTACCCAAGTTAGAATGTTGGGAGAAATTCTAGATTTTCCCTAATTCAATTAATCATCTACCATCCAGTTGCTCATTTTGCTCCTAAATATCTGCTGAGATGTAAAATAATAAAGTGGTCCTAAAGCAGGGGGTCTCGATTGCCTGGTTAAAAATCTATCTCCAATATTTAGTATGTCTATGATCTTCAACAAGTTGCTTAAACTTTTTAAGGATTAAATTCCTTTTTTTTTTAATGAAGATAAAAATAGGTCTAATGTTATAGGATTGTCATAAGGCTCATGCACTATTCAAAAAATGTAATCATTATCAATAACAGAAGTAAGAGCATCTCCATCCTCATCAACACCCGCATCACTATCATTAGCAACAATATCATTATCACAACCATCATTTTGAATCTATTCGTACTTCTACATTCACACTTCTTCGGCCTTAATCAGAGCTCCAGCTCATGACTTTTGGCTGACGTGATACACTCCTAAATGGTCTTCATATTTTCAAATTTACCAATCTTTGAAACCAGTTTTTTTTAATGAACACTAATCATGTCTCTCTTCTACTTAAAATATTTCTATAGCAAAACTCATCTCTGTAGTTGAATATGCAAGTTTTGATGATTTCATCATTATTTGCCTTAGCTGACTCATCTCACAGAATCTATCAAGAAAACTATGTTCCAGGTGTTTTAAAGTGCAAGCACTGCCAAACATTATATTCTATCTTTCCCTGGACAATACCTGCTGTCTTTTCCACTGAGAAGCCCCCATGATCCCTCAGTCTAGATGTGGGCTTCCGTGCTTCCAAAGCACCTTGTTCATGCCTCTCTCATTCACCTCATTGCTTTGCAGTTATCTGTCCACGTTCCTAAATAGAAATTATGCTTCCTAAATGCAGAGACCATACATTATACACATCTCTATCTCCCGTCCCTGCAAAATGCCTCATGCATAGCTGAAACGTGCATATGGGAAATGAACGATATTTTTTTCAGCCTCCCTTTTGTAAAGATTTCTTGTCCTTGATTTGATTGTCTGCAAATGTTTTTGTAAAGATTTCTTGTCCTTTATTTTATCGCTTGCAAATTATTACAACAAATTATTGCAAGAACCTACAGATGCAACTTTTTCAGTGATTTGAACATCCAATAGCAATTTCTTATGACTACCACTGAGCAATGTGTTAGCCTCCAATTAACTTATTCTCTTGTTTTTTCCTTCATCTAGTGAACCTCTACATTACTTTGAAATTGAGCTTCTAAAGGCAGAGGGGGAAATTCATGTACTCAAACTCAGACTCACCTATCAGTGTTCTTCCTCTACGTCCCTTCACATTTGCTTCAATATACATTTCCCTTTGATTTTCCATTGTGCACATGCACAGACACACACAAATACACTCTTCCAGCCAAACTTCCCTGTTTTCTGAACAATCCTCTCTCTCTGAATCTCCTTCTCTTCCATGTCATTCTTTACAGTTGCTTTAGGTTGCACGGCTCACATCCCACCATCTTGACTGGTCAAACTATTACCAATAAGACACACAACTCATAAACTCATATGCTGCCTCCTAAAAACAACAGAAGTTCTTCTATTTCTATGCCAATTGTACAATGTATCTTTTCTTAGGATCCTCACTGGACTTTTGTTATTCTCTTAAGAGACATAATATGTTCTACCTTTTACAACAACTCACGAATTATTAGCATGTATTAGAAAGGTTGGAAATTAGAGACCATTTGTAAATATGGGCTCATCAAAAATGAAACTTTGATTCTAGATTGCTGTACAGAGGATTCAGACACATTACTTGAATCAATTCAAACATATTGGACGTACAAGTAAAAAATCATATTATTTGGTACTAACTTTGCTTTATCTAGGATTTCAAATCTGTTGATGGTGGAGAAATATAATTTTGTTTAAAAAAAATGACTTCCATTCTTTTAAGTCCTATATGCCATGAATATTTCTTGAATATTGACATGAATTTAAATAATTTGCTTTGAGAAATTTTTTGGAGAATAATACAATTTTATCTTAAAACAAGGACTGGGAGTCAATATTCTCTAGGCATAAAAAATATATTTTCATCCTACTAAAAATGATTATTGTGCTTTTAAAAATAACTTCTTTCTTTCCCAAAAAGACTTTGAGGTTACTTGATTATATTGAAGTCATACCTGCAAACACACCTGAGCTTTTGGAATGCTTTTAATAAAACTCATTTTAATCTTTACCTTAAGAAATAAATGCAATTTTCACACCCACTGTAGATAGCATTCATTTATTCATTCAAACAATGAGTACCATATGCCTTCCATGTGCCAGGTAAAATTAAATGCTATCTAAATAAATGGCTGGGACTGTAAAGTAAGAAACTGATTAAAGGAAAGACTCTTCTATGATACTTTTTATCTAAATGAATTTGTTACATGGATCTTTCATAGAGTAAATGTTCCAACATACACTTAGGAAACACCACCTCTATGAGAGTCAGACAAACACGTATGTGAAACAGTCCTTTATTTGTATGGTTCACGGATATTGATACAGCTCTTCTAAAATCCCAAACTAAAAACCAAACAAAATAGGCCACCCAATTCCACTAGATTATGTTTGAATTCCCAATAATAAAGAATCTTTCATTTTGCTTAATGAAGGATTAGATCTTATTTAAAGTGCATTTCATGAGATATCCTCTGAAATGTCGTGCTGGCTTCCATTACTTCCTTTATATGCAGATAACATTAGCCAGGTTTTATACATGATTCTATCTCCGTATAGGACAAAAATGTCTCAGAAGTTTCCTCGAGACAGAATTCTGATAGAGGCAATGTTTGGTGAACACATTCGCTGGCCCACTGAGATGATCACCAGGGAAGAGCGGAGAGGAACTAAGGACATTTCTCACACCTCCCAATTTGATCTCGAACTGTCCTTGGTTTAAAAACCTATTTCTGCAGACATCTCAGAAATTTCCTTATAGAGATGCATTCTCTAAATTAAACCAATTAACTTTCCTGATACGGCCATTGTAAAATAAATTATCTTTAAGTCCAAGGATGATGCACAAATGTGTACTGACATTCAAATACATTCACCAAGTCAAGCTCAAGTACAATTAACAAAAATACCACGTTTGCAAAGCTATGTTTAACAGGTACAGCCATCGTCATATATAAACTTTTATTTAAGCAAGAAGTAAAAACAGTCTGTTTCATATCCATAAAAAATGCCATGGAGAAAGACGTGAAACATTTTCAAGAGACCCTTTTATTTAGATTCTCGCTCTTCATTCTTTTTTTATACAAATCAGTTTAAAATTTTTCCCATATGCTTTTGTGTTTATTATAAACTTCTTTGTATCCTATTTTTCTTTTTATTTGTTCTGTTTCTAATGTCTTCTGTAGGTTTTCTATCATTTTTTAGCTTGGATTATGTCTGCTATTTTTGTAGTTCATTTTTTAAAATTATGGTATTATTAATGTACAATTACATGAGCAACATTATGATTACTAGACTACCCCTACTATCAAGTCCCCACCACATACCCCATTGCAGTCACTGTCCATCAGCATAGTAAGATGCTATAGAATCACTACTTGTCTGTCTTATACTGCCTTCCCTGTATCACCCACATGCTACATTATGTGTGCGAATCATAACACCTATTTCCCCACCTTTTCCTCCCTTCCCACCCATTTTCCCCAGTCTCTTTCCCTTTGGTAACTGTTAGTCCATTCATGGGTTCTGTGAGACTGTTGCTGTTTTCTTCTTACCGTTTTTGCTTTGTTTGTATACTCCACAGACGAGTGAAATAACTTGATACTTGTCTTTCTTCGCCTGGCTTATTTCACTGACCATAATACCCTTTAGCTCCATCCATGTTGTTGCAAATGGTAGGATTTGTTTTCTTCTTATGGCTAAATAATATTCCATTGTGTATATGTACCACTTCTTCTTTATCCATTCATCTACTGATGGACACTTAGGTTGCTTCCATTTCTTGGCTATTGTAAATAGTGCTGTGATAAACATAGGGGTGCATTTGTCTTTTTCAAACTGGGCTGCTGCATTCCTAGGGTAAATTCCTAGAAGTGGAATTCCTGGGTCCAATGGTATTTCTATTTTGAGCTTTTTGAGGAACCTCCATACTGCTTTCCACAATAGTTGAACTAATTTACATTCCCACCAGCAGTGTAGGAGGGTTCCCCTTTCTCCACATCCTCGCCAAAATTTGTTGTTATTTGTCTTCTGGATGGGGGCCATCTTAATTGGTGTGAGATGATATCTCATTGTGATTTTAATTTGCATATCTCTGATGATTAATGATGTGGAGCATCTTTTCATGTGCCTTTTGGCCTCCTGAATTTCTACTTTGGAGAAGTGTCTGTTCAGCTCCTCTGCCCATTTTTTAATTGGCTTATTTGCTTTTTGTTTGTTGAGGCGTGTGAGCTCTTTATGTAATTTGGATGTCAACCCCTTATCAGATATGTCATTTATGAATATACTCTCCCATACTGTAGGATGTCTTTTTGTTCTAGCGATGGTGTCCTTTGCTGTACAAAAGCTTTTTAGTATGATATAGTCTCACTTGTTCATTTTTGCTTTTGTTTCCCTTTCCGGGGGAGATATGTTCATAAAGAAGTTGCTCATGTTTATGCCCAAGAGATTTTTGCCCATGTTTTTCTTTAAAGAGTTTTATGGTTTCATGACTTAATTCAGGTCTTTGATCCATTTCAAATTTACTTTTGTGTATAGGGTTACACAATGATCCAGTTACATTCTCTTACATGTAGCTGTCCAGTTTTTCCAACATCAGCTGTTGAAGAGGCTGTCATTTCCCCATTGTATATCCATGGCTCCTTTATCATATATTACTTGACCATATATGGATGGGTTTTATCAGGGCTCTCTAGTCTGTTCCATTGGTCTATGGGTCTGTTCTTGTGCCAGGACCAAATTGTCTTGATTACTGTGACTTGGTAGTAGAACTTGAAGTCAGGGAGCATTAATTCCCCCTGCTTTATTCTTCCTTCTAGGGATTGCAGGGTCTTTTGTGGTTCCATATGAATTCTAGAACTATTTGCTCTAGTCATTGAAGAATGCTGTTGGCATTTTGATAGGGATTGCACTGAATCTGTAGATTGCTTTAGGCAGGATGGCCATTTTGACAATATTAGTTCTTCCTATCCATGAGCACAGGATGTGTTTCTATTTACTGGCATCTTCTTTAATTTCTTTCAGGAGTGTCCTGTAGTTTTCAGAGTATAAGTCTTTCACTTCCTTGATTAGGTTTATTTGTAGGTATTTTATTGTTTTGGATGCAATTGTGAATTGAATTGTTTTCCTGATTTCTCTTTCTGCTAGTTCATCGTTAGTGTATAGGAATGCAACGGATTTCTGTGTATTAATTTTGTATCCCGCAACTTTACTGAATTCAGATATTAGATCTAGTAGCTTTGGAGTGGATTCTTTAGGGTTTTTTATGTACAATATCATGTCATCTGCAAACTGGCACAGTTTGACTTCTTCCATTCCAATCTGGATGCCTTTTATTTCTTTGTGTTGTCTGATTGCTGTGGCTAGGACCTCTAAAACTATGTTGAATAAAAGTGGGGAGAGTGGGCATCCTTGTCTTGTTCCTGATCCTAATGAAAAGCTCTCACATCTCGCTGTTAAGTATAATGTTGGCTGTGGGTTTGTCATATATGGCCTTTATTATGTTGAGGTACTTGCCCTCAATACCCATTTTATTGAGAGTTTTTATCATGAATGGATATTGAATTTTGTCAAATGCTTTTTCAGCATCTATGGCGATGATCATGTGGTTTTTGTCCTTCTTTTTGTTGATGTTATTGGATTTTCGAATGTTGTATCTTCTTGCATCCCTGGGATGAATCCCACTTGATCATGATGGATAATCTTTTTGATGTATTTTTGAATTTGTTTGCTGATACTTTGTTGAGTATTTTTGCATCTATGTTCATCAGGGATATTGTTGTGTAATTTTCTTTTTTGTGGTGTCTTTGCCTGGTTTTGGTATTAGAGTGATATTAACCTAGTAGAATGAATTTGGGAATATTCCCTCCTCTTCTACTTTTTGGAAAACTTTAACGAGGATGGGTATTAGGTCTTCACTAAATGTTTGATAAAATTGAGCAGTGAATCCACCTGTCCCAGGGGTTTTGTTCTTAGGTATTTCTTGGTTACCAATTCTATTTCTTTGCTAGTAATTGTTCTATTCAGATTTTCTGTTTCTTTCTGGGTCAGCCTTGGAAGGTTGTATTTTTCTAGAAAGTTGTCCAATTCTTCTAGATTATCCAGTTTGTTACCATATAATTTTTCATAGTACTCTCTCATAATTCTTCATATTTCTGTGGTGTCTGTAGTGATTTTTCCTTTCTGATTTCTGATTCTGTTTATGTGTGTAGACTCTCTTTTTTTCTTGATAAGTCTGGCTAGGGGTTTATCTATTTTGTTTATTTTCTTAAGAACCAGCTCCTGCTTTCAGTGATTCTTTCTATTGTTTTATTCTTCTCAATTTTTTTTTATTTCTGCTTAAATCTTTATTATGTTCCTCCTTCTACTAACTTTGGGTCTCATTTGTTCTTCCTATTCTAGTTTCACTAATTGTGAGTTTCGACTGTTCATTTTGGATTGTTTTTCTTTCCTGAGTAGTCCTGTATTGCAATATATCTCCCTCTTAGCACAGCCTTCACTGCATCTCACAGATTTTGCGGTGTTGAATTATTGTTGTCATTTGTCTCCATATATTGCTTGATCTGTTTTTATTTGGTCATTGATCCACTGATTATTTAGGAGCATGTTATTAAGACTCCAGGTGTTTTAGGGCTTTTTCATTTTCTTTGAGTAATTTATTTCTAGTTTCATAGCTCTTGATCTGAGAAGCTGGTTGGTACAATTCCAATCTTTTTTAATTTACTGAGGTTCCTTTTGTGGCCTAGTATATGATCTATTCTTGAAAATGTTCCATGCACACTTAGAAGAATGTGTATCCTGTTACTTTTGGATGGAGTGTTCTGTAGATGTCCATTAGCTCCATCTAGTCTAATACGTTGTTCAGTGCCTCTGTCTCTTTATTACTTTCTGTCTGGTTGATCTGTCCTTTGGAGTGAGTGGGGTGCTGAAGTCTCCCCAAATGAATGCACTGCATTTTATTTCCCCCTTTAATTCTGTTAGTATTTGTTTCACATATGTAGGTTATCCTGTGTTGGGTGCATAGATATTTATAATAGTTATATTCCTTGTTCGACCAACCGCTTTATCATTATGTAATGTCCTTGTCTCTTGTGACTTTCTTTGAAGTCTATTTTGTCTGATACAAGTACTGCCACTCCTGCTTTTTTCTCACTATTAGTTGCATGAAATATCTTTTTCCATCCCTTTACTTTCATTCTGTGTATGTCTTTGGGCTTGAAGTGAGTCTCGTGTAGGCAGCATATTGATGTGTCTTGTTTTTTTATCCATTCAGTGACTCTATGTCTTTTGATTGGTGCATTCAGACCATTTACATTTAGAGTGATTATTGATAGGTATGTACTTATTGCCATTGCAGGCTTTAGATTTGTGGTTACCAAAGGTTCAAGGGTAATTCCCTTTCTATCTAACAGCCTAATTTAACTCACTTCATATGTTATTACAAATACAACCTAAAGATTCTTTTTTTATTCCTCCTTTTCTTCCTCCTCCATTCTTTGTATGTTATGAATCATATTCTGTACTCTTTGTCCATCCCTTGGGTGACATCTATTTAGCCTTAGGAATACTTCCATCTATAGGAGTCCCTCCAAGATGCACTCTAGAGGTGGTTTGTGGGAGTTAAATTCTCTCAGCTGTTGCTTATCTGAAAATTGTTTAATCTCTCCTTCAAATTTAAATGATAACCTTGCCAGGTAGAGTATTCTTGGTTTGCCCTTCTGCTTCATTGCATTAAATATATCATGCCACTCCCTTCTGGCCTGTAAGGTTCCTGCTGAGAAATCTGATGGGTTTCCCTTTGTACGTAATCTCTTTTCTCTCTCTACCTGCTTTTAAAAGTCTGTCTTTATCCTTGATCTTTTCCATTTTAATTATTATATGTCTTGGTGCTGTCTTCCTTGGGTCCCTTGTGTTGGGAGATCTGTACATCTCCATGGCTTGAGAGACTATTATCCTTGATCTTTTCCATTTTAATTATTATATGTCTTGGTGCTGTCTTCCTTGGGTCCCTTGTGTTGGGAGATCTGTACATCTCCATGGCTTGAGAGACTATCTCCTTCTCCAGATTGGGGAAGTTTTCAGCAATTACCTCCTCTAAGACACTTTCTAACCCTTTTTCTCTCTCTTCTTCTTCTGTTACTCCTATAATGAAAATATTGTCGCGTTTGGATTGGTCACACAGTTCTCTCAATATTCTTTCATTATTAGAGATCCTTTTTTCTTTCTGTGCCTCAGCTTCTTTGTATTTCTCTTCTCTAATTCCTATGCCATTTACCATCTCTTCTACTACATCTAGCCTGCTTTGAAATCCCTCAATTGTATGTTTCATTTCAGATATGGAATTCTTAATGACTGAATCTCCATCTTAAATTTGTTCCTGAGTTCTTGAACATTTTTCTATACCTCCATAAGCATGTTTATGATTTTTATTTTGAACTCTCTTTCAAGAAGATTGGTGAGGTCAGATTCATTTGGCCCTTTTCCTGGGGTTTGTGAGATTGTGGTCTGAACCATGTTCTTTTGTCACTTCATATTTCTGTGTGGTTCCCTCTATTGCCCAGAAGCTTCAGTCTCTGGAGCTGCTTAGCCCCTAGAGTGAGGTTAGGGGTTGTAGGGGAGCAGAGCTGGTGCCTGGGGGGAGAAAAGATCTGTTTCCTGATTCCTGTCTGCCGTGCCTGTCTCCCTTATCAGAGCCACTGGGTAGAGCACACATGTGTAAGCCTCTGTGCTTGGTGTCTCTAGCTGTTTTAGGTGGGGCTTCCCTCTGACTGGCCGGATGCCTGCGCAGTGACTGCCAGTTTGTGAGCTGGTGCCGTCAGGCCAGGAGGATGGCTCAGCAGGCTGTGTATCACAGTGGGGATCCTCAGAGCTGAGTAGCCAGCCAGGGGAATGGAGCGCCTGAAGCTCCTCAAAGTTCCCAATCTGCTGGGCAGAGCTCACCCAGACAAACTTGTCCTCCTATCCCTTCTCCCCCACCCCTTGAGCAGCCCGCTTGCTGCTAGGATACTTCTCAGACCATCTGCCTTTCCCTTGTCCCAGAGTGGCCGGATGTGGATCCCATTCTCCACAAATGGCCAGAATCTGTTTCTCAAGCACTCCACCTGTCTCAGCTCCCAATCCTCCAGAGCATCACACAGTGTAGTTTTCTGCTTGCAAAGCAGACCTCCAGGTCTAGGTGTTCAGCAGTGCCAGGCTTCTACTCCCTCCCTGCTCCATTTCTCTTCCTCCTGCCAGTGAGCTGGGGTGGGGGAAGGGTCTGGGTCCTGCCATATCAAGGCTTTGATATGTTACCCTGTTTTGTGAGGTCTGCTCTGTTCGTGAAGTCTGTATGCACTCTGGTTCAGCCTTCTTTCTTGTTGCTGTTTTTGGGTTAGTTGTATTAACTATATTTTCACACTATCTGGTTTTGGGAGTTCTCTGTCTCACCTCTCACGCCATCATCTTGAATCTTCCTGTAGTTCATTTTTAAGTGTAAAGATGGCAACTGATCTGGAAAGTACTGAATCCTATGAAATTGTCTATGTTAGGGTAATGTGAAACTATGGATTTAGTTATTCAGTTTGTTAAAGTGAAATTCAATATTTTAAAATACAACTTTGGTGTTTTCAAATTGTAGCTCTAAAAATCAAGATAAATGTAAGTATAACTTCAAAGCCCAGCCAATCAGTTTTACAGTGTTCTGTATATATAACAGAGAAACATTGCAGTGTTTTAAATAATCATCTTACAGTGTTAAAGTTGCTTAGAATTTTTCTATTGCTTATCCTACTTGATATACAAGAATTTACTTCAGGTTTTGATTGCTTACTAATTAAATACTCCAGAATTCTGAAATTTTATTATCCATCATGCTAAGTAATTGTGAATAAAACAATACCTTGACATACATATTAAACTTATTCTATCCCTCACTGTTACCCCACTGCCAGTAACTCAGAACACCTAATAATATTTCAATAGACTTTTACAGATCATCAAGAGCTTCATTTACAAATTATTTATCTGGTCTTCAATAACCTTGAAACATCTATATAAGAACTTCTCTTTAAGCCAGAAGTAAAAATAGTCTATTTCATATCCATAAAAAATGCCACATCTTTATATTCATTCTACTTTTCTGATTGAACATATGATGTGTAAGTCCAGTTGTACAGAATCTTAAGAAAGGTTTCTCTGAATTGGTCCTGGGTTTTCTAGCTTCAGTTCTCTGATGTGATTAAATTTAAAGTCAGTAATAACCTTGCTTCCCATGGAAAAGGTGATAACAGTAATCCATGGATGTATCTGCAAAACATTGGATGGAATTTCAATTACTCTGTAAAATTGCACCACAGGATTTGCTAGTATTGGAGAGGAAAAATAATTTTCTCTCTGCTCTTCTAGGTTCTTGACTGAGACACCCCTGTAATAAAAGACACATTAACAGGAGAAAAACAAATAGAAGTTAAATAACCTGCATACCTCCTGTACACATAGGAGAGACCAGGAAGACTGAATAACTCTGAAATGGCCCAAGCCACCACCCTAAATACCATCTCCAGCTAAAGACAAATGACGTTATGGGTTCAGGTAGGGAAGGAGCCAGTTATTGGGATGTTTTCAGATAACAGCATAGTAAACAAGATGTGGTTGTTATGCAGATTTAAGTCTCTGTCTTCTCTACTGACATTTCTTGAGATTTAGAGTCACCCTTCAATACCTGGGACAGAAGAAGTGATACCCTTACAAATAGAGGCTTCCCTTATAAATGTAAATGTAGCTTTCAAAAGAATAACTTCTACCTGGTTATCACAACTTCTCTCCCGCCTACTGTTTTTTAAAGATAATTTGTCCAAGATAATACTGTGTCAAAGAAGCATATATTGGGGTGGCAATTCTGGTCTCCTTCACCACATTAGTATTTCTTGAATGACATGGGTATGAGAGTCTTGGAGGTCAAAAGTTCTTCCCCTTTTATTAGGATTACCCAAGAATCTTCAATGTTTTCTGATAGAAATTTTATCATTTCAACTTTCATATTTTATATTCATCTTTTATTGTATATTATATATGTATATATAATCTCCAATATCAATTTATGTCTATCTATATTCATATGTCTATCTATATTCATTCTACTTTTCTGACTGAATATATAATGTGTGAGTCCGACTGCACAGAATCTTATGAATGTTTTCTCTGAATTGGTTCTGGATTTTCTAGCTTTGGTTTTCTGATGTGATTAAATTTAGAGTCAGTAATAACCTTGCTTCCCATGGAAAAGTTGGTAACAGTAATCCATGAATGCAGCTGCAAAACTATTAGACAAATTTCTCCTGTAGAAACTTTAATCAAATGTCTACAGAAAACAAAATTCTAGGTCACCAAGTTTTGCTGCTGTAGAACATTAGTGAAAATTAGGAACAATGGGGTTGTTTGCCTGCTTCTCCTTGTGCTAGAGAAGGTGGGGAAGGAAAATACTGAGCTCAGGCATTTGTGTTACCAGCAGAAGGACCATTTAACAGACCTCAAAGTTTCTGTGACTCTTATTTTCTGTTAGTGATCAAGGTTTCTGAAAAAACAAACTGCAAGTCTCCTTTATAGATGGCTGAATTAAACACAAATTCAATTCTCAACCTCTCAGCTTTTCTCTTGTTAACATTACCATCATGTTTGAGAAGAGGACCCTGAAAACTAGGATGGAGGCCTATAGACAAATGCCACTGAAGCTGAAGCCATAAAATCTGCCATGATTACTCGGCCAGTAGAATCAGCCCTTCTAACCCTGCAGAAGAGGACAGTTTCCCCTACCTGAAGAGCCTTTGATGGCTACCTCTGAGGTAGGGGCCTTGAAAGGGGCTACCAATCCTCCTTAGGAGCTGCTGCTAACCCTCTCCTTTCTTCCAGACTTTATAATCAAACTCTAGCCCCAGCATGCTATAAGATAACATACAACATTTGATTGATGGGACAGGGCAATACACACCAAAAGGACTGAATAATTTTATATTAATACAAACCTGGCGATAATGTGTGGGACCAATGTATAAGAAAGATAATGTCTGATCAGGTTGAATTTACTGATATGCCAAGATTCCAGATCCAAAGTGTTAGTCTGAAGAGTTGAGAACGATATGTGTGAATGTTGGGAATGATTTGATTGGTTGCCTAACATATTGACCAAGATAACCTCTATCAAATGAGATTGAAATGACCTGTCTTCCTTGGCATACTGTAAAAGAAGTTAACCAAAGGCTTAGTGCAATTAGATTGGTGAACTGGATCTGCCAAATAAAACCTCACCCACCCCAAACCTAAACTATGTTCCCTAGGGTCTAAAGGACACTCCCTTCACCAAGGCAGTGAGAAAAATAATGGAGCTCCCCATCCCCATTCTTAAAAAAGCTTTACTGTTCCTCTTTGTAAGGCAATTATGGGAAAAAGTACTACAATTAATCCTACCATTAGGATCCTGGGATTGTAAAGGCCAAATGGTGGTACTTAATTGTCAAAGACAAGGTGAGTGTGGTTATTTTGTTAGACAGTCGAATTATTAACCAAAAGAGTTCAATCCACAGAGATCTCTGTATTGGCTAGTTATCATGGTATCCCTAGAGCTGAAACAGATGTGCAGGCTATTAAAATCTTATTTGATTTGTAGAAGTGTAAAGCTTTAGCCCCCTCTACTTCTTTCACTCTCTAGATATTTTGATTTAATGGTCTGAGACAGAGCCCAGGTGTAAGCATTTTTTAAAAGTTAGCCAAGTGATTCTCTCACATATCCAACACTGGAAAACACAGAGTTTAGCTACTGGTTATTTTCCTTTCATCTCTATAAGAATTGGATATGAGCAGAAAGTTGATTGATGTGAATATCACTATGAGTGATTCCTCCCAAATGCTCTTAGAGAATTAATAAACAAAAAAAGAGTCTTAGGCATCCAAGCATGGAGATGATAAAATAGAGATGGAGATAGATGTTGATGATATAAATGTATAGATAAACACAAAGATTTATGTTTAGGTATATTATAGCTAGCAGATTGAGACATCCCCTTGAGTGAGGCAGTATGTAACCCTGATTTGCATGGATATTTCTAAATATAGAGATGTTTTGATTACACACAAATAACGAGCCATATATATGTATAATTTTAGAGTTGGAAAAATTCAATTTATATGCTGAATACATAATAGTATAAATGTTGGTATGTTTTAAATCTTAGAAATGTTGACACATGAAATAAAAACTGGAAAACATAACTGCAAGTAATTAAAATATAAGAATATAATTGATGAATTGATTTTTAATTTGTAACTGAAGTTAGGAATTGTGTTTCCTGCCTACCTAGATATACATGTTTATAAGTAAATTTTAAATTTATTTATGATAAATTATGCCTGGCACTGAGATGTGCTCACCCTGTCATATATAATTTGATGAAGTGATGATATAAATGATTACAATCAGGAATGGATATTCTCACTGATATAAGCAAAAATAACTTTCTCTAATTTAATACTTCTAATGTCTACATTTTCTAATTATCTACATCTATAGAATTAAAACTGATCCTTCCAACTTTTCACTGCTCTTCACTGACTCCTCTCTCCCTTTTTCACCCAGCTTAAATTCTAACGCTGGTCTTTATAAACTCATCTTTTTATATACCCTCAGCTTCCTTGCACCCCTCTGACTTTATCAAACTTGCTTCGCTGAATATATCCAATGTATTTACTTTGGCAGCCTTGCAGTTGAATGCAGCTAGAGGAAGACACACATCTATTGACTAGTTCCACTGTTAATGTAAGACCATAAATATCAAATATGCCCTTCATGCTTCCATGCAATTACATTATACTTCCAAAGACAAATATTCTATAACTTCTTTTCCTAATTCCTAACATTTTTCCCCAAGCCTCAAACTGAGATAATTAGTTTGTACCCTACAGAGAAAACTGAAATAATTAGAAAGGAACTTCCCACACATTCCATCACCACATCTGCCAACCTCCGAGAATTTACTCCCACATTTTCTGCCTCACTGTCTGTTACAATAGAAGAATAATAATGGGACAAGGTTCAGCATGGACATTATACTTTAAAAAAAAAAGATACTATTTTAGTCCTGCTGAACTGGAGAAATAAGGTAATTGACCCAGATTTTAAATATATCTTTGATGAAGTCATTCAGATCACATAAAAACTGTGACATGAGCAGCAGTGAAGTAATGTATCATAATAAAATGGATGTACCCTTTGTAAGACACTTTTCTTATTCAGATAACTTTCTGTAGCTTTTCTATTAAATCTGCATCCAAGCCAATCTCAAAGACTCTTAGAAAATGCTTCATATTGGTAACTTATAGCATAACCTGAATGCTTTAAAAAGCTCAGAGTTTTCAGTCTATTTGTGATGAAGACCTTCAGTAGAAATGGCATCACTGACCAAAGGGCAGCAACTGAACAACTGCACGACACATAGTTATGGGCAATGACAGGCAGGCAGAGCAGGATAAAGACAAACAGCGACCAACCCCAAGGCAGCTCACAGCCCTGTCCTTTGTTTGCTTGCTGGCTGACCAGCTTTTTCCCACCCTGTCTTTTACCTGAGCCACTTATCTCTGTGGCAGCCATGGTGTCTCCTTGGTAACGCTTTTGTGTAATCCATTATGCACAGCCCAGATCTTTCCCACAGCCTGCTCGGACTGTCAATTATCACCAACAACTGAATTTTCCAGGAGTCCATACTGTTTTGTTTTTGGCCTAACATGATCCAGGATATAGGAAGATCCTAGATAAAAACTGGAGCAATTTACAGTTTTCAGTCCAGAGTCACTTAACTTGTATCAGATAAAGCCTTTTCCTGCTAATAAAATGTCAAGTCAGTGATATATTCTCACGATCTTTGGAAGGAAGCCAGACATACTATTGTCCTCCTCTCCAACTTGTTAGAAGTCATATGATTTCTTACATGTAACCGAAGACAAGACAGTTTTTGACAGTGTTAGGGTATTTATCAGATTTTTACATTAGATTTGGATAATATCAATTAACCACTTCTCAAGATGTTAGGAAAATGCTTGAATTGTTTGTAACTGGATTCAGACATTCAAGGAACATTCCTAAGTGTAGTGTCTCCTACAAAGCCCCAAGTCATGGCTGCACTTTGGTCATGAAAGTGAATAAGGAAGGTATAGTGGCACTGTTACTCAGGAGAAAGTTAATGTAATGGCTGAGGATGAACAGAGAAGTGCAGAGAAATCAATCATGAGGGTAGAGTTTGATAAATTTTACAATAAAGTTTGAAATACTTTGGAATTTAAAGAGTGGGAAGAAAACTATTCTGGAATGGGATGGCTCCAGGGAACAAATGACACACAGCTGGGAACCACCTGCTAGGAGTAATTTCATTACACCTAAGGCCAAAATACTTCCACATACAAGCTCAGACCTGTTTTCCAATCTGTAAGACCAGTATTCTGCAGTGTGTATGTCTTTGAAAACATATTTCACAGCTCCTTCCCTAGTTGGAAACTTGGGGATGCAAGCAGAATGCATGAGTTTGTCTTCAGGGCACAGGGGCTGGACTACCCTTCCTGCACCTCACAGAGTGACTAATGAGGGAGGGGGCACTGAGTCTGGTCTGTAGGTTGGGTGAGAAACATACTAGAGGTGGGATTCTATTAACAGACTACTTGTAAGAGACCCATAACTTACTGCTAAGAAGTGACTGACTTTGACATAAAGAACCATATACAAAGGTGGGCCCCAAGATACACTGTTAATAGATCTCTCCCTGCCACTTTTTATCTTTTGACTCAGCCTCAACTCTAGAATGCTTGAGCTGTTAGTAAGTTCTTCCTTTGGCAATGCTTCTTTTTTTTTTAACACTCTTTCAATAATGTTTATGTTTACCAGGTGTCTTGTGTTTCTCTTTCAGACAATGGGTACATACAACCAATAGCATAGAGAAATAGGTTAGATAAGTTAACCAGCTGGTAGTCCTTGGGGGAGCCAGTTAAGAAGACAACAAAAAAGTCACATAAAAATAAAGAGGTATGCTGTATTGAAGGGAGCAGGAGATCCTAGAAGAAGCATGCGATTAGATGGACATGGGTGTGAATTCTTTAGCTATGTGACTCAGGCATATCATTTAATCTCTCTGATTCTCAGTTTTCTTATCTAAAAAAGGAGATACTATCAGCTACCTTCAAAATTATTGTCAGCATTAAAGAGAATATCTGTAAACCATCACTATAGTGCTGGATATTTAAAAGGTATTCTGTAATACATTAATTATATTAATGAGTGCTATGAAAATGCTAGGATTGCTTGTAACTAGGTTTAGGCTTCAGTGAAGTTGTATATTCTGTGCTAAGAGAAGGAAACCAGGCACACATAATCCCCCTTCCAGAGAGACACAAATAGTGTAATGGAAATTACACTCAGTTTGAAATGAGAAGACCACTTACTAATTGCATATTTCTATAAAAATAATTACACTCTTTGAGACTAAGTGTTCCCCATATGAAGCCAATAGTAATACACCTCAGTAACATTGTATATATACAAGAGATGTTCTGTCAAACAGTGTACACTGTGAACTGCAAGAAATGTAATAACATCTAAATTTATATTAATCATAGAGCATGCCTATCAGCTAACTAGAAGTGTAAGATCTGTTAAATTCTTGTAATAGCCTCTCACTGTGATCTATATCTGTTTGTTAGTGTGGGAAAAAAAGATGTGTACTCCTAGTAGGTACCATATAAAAATAAAATTCAAGTGATCAAATCTAAAACTGAAAGACAAGCACATAAATATATGATTATTCATTCCTTTCCAAGATATGCTTTTTATAATGTGGTACTGTGTGGACTTCTCTGCTGAAATGACAAACATTTTCCCAACTTTGGAAATTATTATGAATAATACATAAATAAATCCCTAACAAACCTATTCTACAGGATATGCCCAGGGCTCCCAAGATCTTTTCATAATGAGAAAAAGTTTACTAAATCAGTTCTAATGGAAGATACAGAGGAACTATGTTGTAAATTAGTGACTGTAAACTATATCTCCCTTCAAATGTGATAATAATTCTCTTGTTCTTGTCTAGAGAAAAAAATCCAAAATAAAATCACTAAAGTAAAATTGAATGCTTAATCTATAATTACTAAAAATAGTTTAATATTCATAATTTGATATTTCTGTTTAAATATTTTGTTTTAATGAAATCACATTTCTCTTTTCCTAAAGAATCTTTTAAAGTTGATATTCTATAGTTCTGAATTTCTCTACGAATTATCTTACTTTTTCATTCTTGGAAATGCAGTGAAGGTGGTTGATGATAACTCTTCCTTCTAACTGTATCTTCAGTGATTTGTAGTGTTTTCCTCTTCACTCCCTTCTCCCTCAGTGACACTCCTGTCCCCAGCCTTCAATTCTTGCCATCCATATTCTTATTTAACTCCTACTGTTCCAAACCTTTGCTTGTAGTTTGGAGATACATCCACAAGGGTTTCAAAGGAATTTCTTGATTTTTTCCTTCTGCTCCACAACACTACTTTGGTCTGCTCATCCTGAATCCCAACAGTGCCACCCCACAAGCTGCCTTTGGTCAGCTGCACTTCCTTCCCTTTGCAGACCTCCTTAAAAGAAAGGTGGCTGGCAGCACCTCAAACATGTGTGACAATAGATACGGCCCCATGCTCTGGACAGACAAAACAGCAGCAGCTGTGGCCATATGCTACATGGGGGTTGAGGGGGATATTCATAAGACAAAAGGAGAGAAAAAAAAGGAGGAATAAACTAAGTTGAAGAAGTTACTCAGATTTCAAATTGTAGAAGATATTCTAGGTAAACTCCCTTTTTCTTTTTTTTTAACAAATTTTATTTCATTTTGTTATTAGTAGTCACCTAGCAGTGTCTGTAAAACTACTGTTTATATGCCCACCTGAAACTTTATAATTCCTTTGGACATATTGATTGGGCTTAGCCCTTTAAATGAAATAAAATTTAGTCCTCTAATAGAAATAAAATGTATTTCTTATTATTTAATATAATTTTGGAATGGGTTTGAAATGATACTCAAGTACATAAAGTAAAAATATATGTGTGTGTATGTGTATATATACATGGGTATACTAAAAAAATGAGTCACCTATACCATTTAATCTGTTCCTTAGACATAACTACTTGAAATAGTTTAATGTGTTTCTCAAAACCAGTTTTACTCTAAAATCTTAAAATTTATGTTCGTGTTTTAAGAACATAATTTGCTATGGAAATAGATGGACACCATCTGAGTGAGAACAAACAGAGGTTATTTATTCAGAGCTTGCTTCTAGCTAGGAAGTCAGCCTCTATCTCTTACTTTTGGCAGATACTCAGGCAGTTGGGGGAGTGAACCACCTGGTAAAAAGGGAAGAAGCTTCTGACTGGATATTGTTCTAACAGGGAAGCAGGAGGAGGGCTAAGGGGAAGTGGGGCATGTAGTGATTAGATTGGGGAGAACCCTCAGCTTTCTCAGGCTGATCCTGAGTCAGAGGCAGGCAGTGGGGGGTGGGGAGGTCGGGGCAGGTAGGGAAGCTGACAAGGTTTGGCCAAGTCAGTCCCTTCATGACTGTACATGGTTGACTGACCCCCAGACTGGCTACTGCAAGAGGTTGTTTGGCTTTCCAAACTGCTACAGAGCTGTGAGGTTGAGTTGTGCTGTTTCGTTTTGTTTTTAATATTGTCTGGTCATTGATCAGTTGTATATCCAGCAATTTACACACATATTTGATTTATTTCTACTACACAGTTTATCAAATTGTTTCATATATGATATGAAGAAATTAAGTAAATACAGGAAGATGATATGTTTCACATCATTTAAATAAAATAATCCCTTTTTTGTGAAAGATAGGAAAAGCAGTCATTTCTGACCATTTTAAGATTTCCCATTGTGGTGACTTATAGTCACTGATATTTTATTAGTGGTTCAAAGGTAAAGTCTGTATTACCAAAAACACCCTTTAAAAAAATGCATTATTTGAAGAGACTAGTCCTCACAGGAATATGAAAAGAGTGTGAGGGCTCACCAGCTGGGGCTGGTGTTTTTCACTGAGGGGTACCGAACTGCATATCTATTCAGTTGCATTATGGGTAGTTTTGCCCTTCTTTGGAAACATCTGGCAGAGGTTGCTTGCCAGACAGGATACTGAACAAGAGTTCGGCTCTGGTAAGACAATAACCACAGGCAAGTCCTGCAAATATTCATTTAGTGATAGTGTCTGTGTTTAACTAAACACAGTCAAATATCAGGTAAATCAAAGGCACATATGTACTGAATGCCTGATAGTATCTAAGTGTATCAGTCATGCTTAGGTAATCCCAAAGGCTTACTTTATAAAGAGAGAATTAGAAACTTTCATTGTATAAAAGTTGGTGGTCTAGGACATATGTTCTAGAAATAACAAATCATAAAATGCCACATGAAATCCCTTCCCTTTTTGCAATTTTAATATGTTATTTTATTTGGTATATGAATTATACTAGAAATAAAGTTTTATTTTAAATAGCTATTATATTTTCAATGTCCTTTCTCCTTTCTTTCATAATTTCATAAGAAAATGCTTTAATATGATAATATGAGGTGATCATGGATACTATAGCACAAGATGTGAACAAGGAACACTTGAAAATAATGGAACAGATCAGAATATTAATATTCCAATATTATAATCTATGTAATTGTTAGAATTAATACACTTGGTCACTGGTTTTATGGTGAAAGAAATCTTGTTTGTTTGAAATATTGTTTAAAAAGATAGAGAAATGAAAAAAATAGTGTTAAAAGATGATGATATTACTTTAACCTCAATGATATGACATCTGGCCTATGTTATACATATATATACATATATTTCTTAGGAATGAGCAATGAGTGTCACATCTGTTATTGTTTAAATAACTTCCTTGAACACAGAACCTTGGTTTATGCAAGATAACTTTAAATCATCATTATAATTTACTAGGCTTTAAAAGTCCAACTTCTCAATGCCAAAAGTTTTATCATTCTGTTTCAAATCTTCTTTGCTTGTAATTTTTTTGTAGATGAATAAAATTATTTTGTAAAAGAGATGGGAACTTCAGAGAGACATATCAGAACAAGATTCCTTCCACAGCCTACTGAGAATCTGGGCTTAAACACTGGCTCCATCGACAAATGCAGATTTGTTTACCTGTAGAAGTTTCTACCATTGGTGAATAAAACAGTGTTTTAGGAAGGGCAAAATATTACTTAATTACTTGCAAGATGGAGTTAGAGCTCTGAAACTTGCTGGATAACAGGGTAAGAAGCTTGTCATTCTCTGTGCTCTAGAACTAGATTGGGCTGTATTAACTCATGACTGAGAAACATTTATTCATTTACTTTCCCCAGTTGGTGGGTACTTTTCTGGGTACTGAATTCTCAGTTGAAAATTATTTTCTCTTAGAATTTGAAGGCTTTTTTTCCATAGCCTTCAAGTATACAGGGTTTCTGATCACTTTTGCCCATTTGTCAGTTACTTGTATCTGTAGAACATTTTAGAAAATGCTCTTCACTCATGCTTTTCATAAATTTCAAAAAGAGGTATACTGTAGCAATTATTTTTTATACACTTTACTTGAAGAGCAGTAGATACTTTTGATCTGACAACTTAAGTTCTTCAGTACTGAAGATTTCTTCTTTCTTATTTTCATTTGTGATTTTTCAGACCAGTATGCAAGCCCAAGAATACTGAAGAGAGTGGACAGATTCATTTCTGATGATATAATTTTAGTAGGAAATTAATAGGAATGATGTTTCCATTGAACTATTATGATCATATCAAGGAAGTCCTTGAGTTCAAGCTCCAGAAAATTATTTACCACATGAAAGGAGAGGTCATGAATATTTTTGCTGGGGAGTGACATTGTATGATTGAAAGTATTTTTGAAAGAGCCATCTGACTCTGTAGAAGAGGAAAGATAGCAGAGAGATGAGGTAAGAGGCGGTGAAATTATACAGAGGCTTTGATTTGAAAAATCACTTTCCTTGCTTCAGTGTTTTCTGAGAACTATGGTCTCCTCATCACTTCTGAGTCTCCAGCACCCTCCTGCTCTTTGCTCAGGTTGTAGCCTGGCCCTCTCAGGCTCTTTCCTCTTTATCCACTGAGTAATATTTTCCACCCGCTTCAAATACAGCTCACCTCTCAAGTTCCTCCATTGATACCTCACCAGCCCCCTGGCCTTATTAGAATAACTCTCTGCCCTTTGATCACATTTTTCTTTTTTAGTACACCTATTATTGGTAACTTTATCTTGCATAAGTATTACTTATTTCTGAACCAGTGCCTCTAGATAGTCTTGGAGACAGGACACATTCTACTCCCATATATGCTCAGAAAATCAGTTTGTGAAATTTGAGTTAGATAGTAATGGCAAAGTACATGTATGTCTGATTAGTTTACTTACTCCTGGATGATTTAAATAAAGAGTAAAAGACACAGCATGTAATTAGATTCCACTACACCACCTGGTCAAGATAAATCATAGTCATGACATCCTAAATAATATACACACTCTAAGGCAATGAGCTGCTGAATCAGAATTTACCAAACTTAGTCATACCAAAAAAAAAATCCAATTATGTATATGAGAAATATAGTCTATTGAAAAATGCAGAGAAATAAGTGAAAGCATCTAAAACAATTTGGTTGTCTGGATGATATATTACAGCATCCACAACCAAGTGTTAGTTAAGCAGGGAGTAGCAGATCAAACTGTCATCCAAATACCAATATTTCAACCCTTATATTTTCACAAGTAACATGAAGCCCAAGATGTTAATATCAATTAACTTTAAGGAAGTTGAACAACAGAAAATGAAGCCCTTTTAATAAAGATAAAATGTCCAGAAAGCCATAATTAATGAATTAAATGTAGTACAAAAGCTGATTCTATAAATAAAATGCTCTAAATTTGTAAATCAACTTTTTAAATAAGTTTTTACAAATATTATTAGATAATACTTGACATATATGTACACATATATATTATATATATTATATACATATATATGCACACATATAATCACATATGCAAATAATGGCACTTAATAACCAAATAAGCATCCCTCCCCAAACTCACCAACCAAATTAAGATCTAGAGTATTTCTAACAGCCCTTTTTCTTTCTGTGTCTCCCTATCCCCTCCCTCTGCATACCACCAACCAATGAGCCACTATCGAGAACTTCATATTTATCATTCCCTTGCCATATCTTTATTATCTTTGTCACATAAATATCAACTTTACTTAATCTTGCAATATGTACTTTAATTTTGTTTCTCAGGTCTCTAAAATGGTATTATGTGTATGCTGTCATGTTTGACTTGCTCTATCCACTCACAATTGCTTATAAATTTCATACAAATTGTTATCTGTAGCTATTGTCCATTCATTTTCACTGCTATAATATTCAGTTTCCTGAAAATGGGCATTTTAATTGCTTTCATCTTTTTATTGTTGATAGCACTGTCATGGATATTGTTTTCTACCTGTGATGATGTATAAGAATATTTTGGAGGTGGGAAATGGTGCAGATTAGAAGCAGAACTGCTGGCTTCATTTGGTACATGAATGTTTAATCTTGCAAGATTATGCCAAATTGATTTCCAATGTAGTCCAACAATGCGTAAGAGCTGCCATTGATTTACACCCTTGACATTAGTTCACATTTTACCAAAATATATTTAAATACAGACCATGCATTAAGTATATTAGACTCATGATAGGATAGGAATGGCAGGAAACAGAACAAAAGTAGGGATTCAGGCTAAAAAAGAAAAAATTAAAAATTAAAAAATAGGAGACTTGTACTTGAATAACAAAAATGTAATACAAATTATATATTATATGTATTTACATAATAAAAGGTAGAGTAAGGAAAAATATGCCAAGAAATGTGAGGAATCACTCAGTGCTTGAAATGGAATTAAAACAATAGTGAATAAAATTAATTTGGTTAACAACAGAAAACTAGTTATTTTCAACTAGCTATTAACAACAAAAAAACACTTATTTTTCTCAGTACTTTTAGGACATTATTCTAATATCTATTGCATCCATTATTGCTGTTGGCATTAACTGTTATTCAAATTAACATTCCTTTGTGGAGATTTGTTTTTTCTCTCTAGCATTTTTTAAGATCTTTATTTTTTTTTCTATTTTGTGTTTTCCTATAATTGTTTTAAGTTCAGTAGCTTTTTACTTTATCTATCAGGAGTGATAGAAACTATTCAGAGGTCAGTCACTTCCTGAGATATTTCCCTTCTTTCATTTCATTTATTCTGTCCTTCTGGGCTTTGAATTAGATACCTGTGAAGACTTCTATATTAAAATAGCTTAATCTTGTTTTTATTTCTTCAATCCCCTTGCTTCTCTATACCAGGCTGTAATTTCTTCAGATCTATTCTCTAGTTTACCAGTCTCTCTTTACTTTTGCTAATCTACAATTCAACCCATACATTGATTTTTAAAAATTATTACTTCAACAATTATATTTTTATTTCTTAAAGCTTATTTTGGTTCTTCCAAATTTCCTGATCATTTTGAATAGCTTCTTGGTAATTTTTCCTTTTGTGATTTTGTTTTTATCTAAACATTTCATACATAATTATTATATATTCTATATATATCATGATGCTGAAGAGCAGCAGAATATTCCATCCCAAAGTATACCACTTAGGCATAAGGATTTTGTCGAGTTGAATGTTCTTGGAGTATAGCAGATGCACGATGGGCATTCTTCCTGGAATGGAAGATAAACCTCCATGTGAAATTTGCCCTCCCTATGCCAGGAGACAGGAAACATTCTTTGACAGGGAGTCAAAGTCCAGACAATTCTGCACAAACTTACCCTGTTAAGATAGTTTTTATCTTCCCTAGCTTTCCTTTATATTTTACTTAGTTTTCCACAACTGCCTCCCTAAGGTCAAACCACACCTCTTTCCCAGTTAGGGTGGGTTACATCCCATTCTAAGTTGAAATATATAAATCAGAAATGCAGTTAACACACCTAAACTGCCAAACACCATAAACGTGCTCAGAACACTTAGATTAGCCTACAGTTGGGCAAAATCATGTAACACAAAGCCTACTTATAAGAAAGTGTTGAATATCTCATGTAAGTTATTGAATACTATACTGAAAGTGAAAAACGTAATGTCTGTATGGGTACTGAATGGCCGTGAGTGTACTGGTTGTTTACCCTCAGGACAAGGGAGGATCATATGCTGTATCATCAGCCCAGGAAAACACCAGAATTCAAAACTCAAAGTACAATTTCTACTGAATGTGTATCACTTTTGCACCATCATAAAGTCAAGAAATCTGAAAACAAACTATTATAAGCCAGGAACGTCTGGAGTATAAAAGTATTTAGGTTTTGTCACTTCTTTGGGTCTTCCTTTCCTATGTCACATAAAATGTGTATTTACATGCTTTTCTCATTTACCTCAGGCCCAGCCAAAAACCCTAAAAAGGTAAATGTGAAGTTTTGTCTTCCCTACAATTCTCATAGCTGAAGTTCTTGGGGCTCCTAAACTAACACCTTTTGCCTGCTGACTCTCATTCATGGACATTTGTTTTCTTGTATGTGTGGTGCTCTTTGATTTATAGGTTTATATACAACTGAAGTTAGTGAGGTTACAGAGTATATATACATTTCCTCCTTCCAGGATCCAAGGGAGCTACCAACTGGGACCAATTTATATACCTTCTAGGGTTTAGCCTTAATTAAAGACCCTAAAGACTTCTATCTTGCAAATAGCTCATGGTCCAGTCACTTGACTCCAGAACTGATGGCATTTACCCTGACAGGAATCCCACTCTTTGGGTGTATTAATAGGCAGGCTCGAGTTTCAATCTCTTTTCCCATGTCTGTTGTTTTTGTTTTGTCTCCTCGGAGATGTCCCCAACTTCTGATTAATTCAGTAATATAATAACATTATGTGTTATGCTAGTTAGTTTTGTTTTGTGTTCCTAAAGGCCATTAAAAGCAGTTGCTGGGACAACAAGAAGGGACTAGTGATTACCAAAGGGGAGGTGTTTGGGCAGGTGTATGGGGAGGGAGAAAGGGATTAAGGGGCACTGTAATACACAATCACATTATAGGTAGGCATGGGGAAGACAGTACAGCACAGAGAAGACAAGTAATGACTCTATAACATCTTACTATGCTGATAGACAGTGACTGCAATAGAGGGGGGGTGAGGACTTGATAATATAGGTGAATGATGAAACCACTGTGTTGTTTATATGAAACCATCCTAAGACTGTATACAAATGATACTTCAATTTAAAAAAAAAGAAGTTGCTGGGAATGGTAATTCTATAAATCTGGTTTTTATAGAGGTGTGAAAATAAGAGAAAACCAAGTGAGTTTTGACTCCCCCAAATCCAGCCATGCCAGAAAACAAGATGGATTCCATCAGGCTAACAGAGGCCCAAAACAAAATGGAGTTGGGTGGCCACATATTGACAGGAGGTCACATATATATATTTGTTCCCAGAAGAACCACAAATTTGACATCTACTCCCTAAAGCAGATCCAGTCCAAAACAGGCAAGTCAATCAGTAAGCTGCCACTTGCATCAACCAATGTCTCATTTGCATAAGTGGACCTATAGAAACCCAGGCAGAAAATTTATTACAAAAACAACCCTCTCTTTTTTTCTTCAGAGCGTACTTTTGGCTCATAGCCAAGGACTATGCCTCTCTGGTTTACAAACTGTTTTTAGCAATAAAGTTCTCCTTAATTAAATTTCCTATTTTACAGAGAAATTTGTAAACAGAGGTTAGAACACCTGACGTGTACTTCTAAGTAAAAGTGGAAGTTGCATTGTTTAGGTTGATTTTAATATTGATAACTACAGCACAAACATCTTGGAAAACTAACTGATAATATTTAATTTTTTTTGTAAATGTTTAGAACAAAGTACTCTGTTATGTAAAGCACATGTTAAAAGCACATGTTAAAAACTCTTAAGAAAGATCACCTCAGCCAGCATTTCTGTACATTCCAAAACGTTGGTTAGTGTGTCTCTGCCTGTGGGTTTAGCCTTTACTAATTCTAAGTCAAATATCACCTGATCCGTGAGGTAATCATTTAGCTCCAGTTGTATACAGAAGTATTCAATATAAAGGTTCAGAACTCTCATAATATTCCTAATCTGAGTCAATACACATGGTGCTAATTATTATAATATAGTTCATATAAATCACAATCCACAAACTGAAGTGTATAGGAAATAGCCATTTTTAACTAAAAAAAATCAAATATTAAAATAGATTCTAAGCCTCCATACATGTCTGGTGGAATATTCTAACTTAATCATTATTAGGGCACCTTTCTTTTTCAAAGTCTCAGTAAAATATGGCCTGGAAAAAGAAGTCACCCCTACTAACATTTAAACCATAGTCGTCACAGTTGAAAACATTTTTGCATAAGAGAAAGAGGTTTTTAAGATCTAGACATTCTGTTTTCATGGTTTGCTTGGGTAAGAATGTTGTCCCGAGGCTGGGAATTCTGATGCTTATTGTTCAACATTACTCCGTCTAGCTTTTACCTTCAGTGTTTTCTCGACTATTGTTAAATAAGGGGAAATACCTGTCTTTTCTCTTGAGCTTTCAAATTTTCCTTTTCTATACTTACACCCCTGAGCATTACACGTAATTCCTTCATTCCAAGTAGACATCAAATGGCAAGAAACAGGTGTCTTTCAAATGGCTTTAGCTTTCAGCTCAGCAATGCAACTTCCTCTGAGATTGTGGAATTTACAGTGAGATTTTAGGAATGACTAATCATCCAGGAAAATACCATACCAGTACTTTTACAAATGCTCAGATAGGGTAGATGATGCAGAAATTAGAAAGCAAGAACATTCTACATTTAAAATTTTTTTAAGTAGCATACACTCTAAATTATACATTGCAATGGGACATTTTATGGTACAAAAATGATGATAAAATGTGGATTTGCTATATCTTGGACGTATTACACATTCTTACACTTTTATTACTTGGCCTATATAGAAAGATAAGTATCATTGTTATGCATAAGTATCATATATATAAATATTTCTCTCTCATATGCACAAACTATTGTCAGACTCAGAAAAGCAACTGTATACTTCTTTTGAAAAGTCTGGAAACTTGGGTTAAAATTGGTGTTATTAGGCCAATGAGTATGCCCTGAATATGTAGTTAAACATTTTGTATAATTCAAAGGAACTAGAATTTGACTTTTTCAGTAATGTTCTATGATACATCTTTGATTTATAAGGAACAACTTATAAGGTTTTAATTAATGACATTATAGTACTTTCTCCAAATGTTTCAGAGAATAGAAACTAAAGGTTAGAAAGTTAATATCTCAAAAGATTATTTGCCTGTTATACATAAAAGCATAAGAAAATGCAAATAAAAAAACAAACCCAGAAGTGCATGATTCTTAAAAATCCCTAACATTCTCAGTGGTGTGTACATGTGTGGGGAGTGGTACATGCATATTTTTAGTAAGAATAGTAAGTGCTTTCAAAATAGACTATATTTACCTTAGTAGAATTTCCTCAGTTGTAGTATGTTTACATGCCTGTGTACACCAGCTCCTCTAAAGCAGACTATACAGTTTTGGGTATCATCGCAATTTAAGTGCCAAGTACAGTCACTGGAATTTGGAATAGTTTGTATGTCTTATTTGTGTTAAAAAGAAAGACACAGGCCCAACATGGTGGTGCTTCTGCTAGACCAAGTCACCAAACCAGGCCTAATACTTAAATCCAGGAACAGTTTCAACCTCCCCACCCCAGAAACGTAGGCAGGAATTTTCTGGTCAGCACCATTGATAAAATAATCTGTCACATGAGACTTCTCTATCTTCCCTAAAAGGAGATGGAATAATCTGCAGCATAAGACCCCCTGTTCTTCCCCAGAGGAGAAAGTGACCTTGCTTGAAACATCCCTTCTTCTCTTTGGCTAATGACTTTCTCCCCACCTTCCTGTCTGTAAAACCTTCCGTTTTGTACAGTTTCTTGAAGAATTTCTCTACTTGCTAGAGGGGATGCTACCCGATTCATTCATCACTTAATAAAGTCAATGAGACCTACTTGATGAATTTTGTTTTTTAACATTTGCAAGGGAGCAGGACAAGTAACATGATACTCCATTTTCATCAATAGGGTCAAACTATCACATACTACTGCCCTATACTTTTGAAAAAATGATATGGTAAGATAATGAATAAATAAGTGATGTCTCAATTGTCATCTTCAACTTCCTTCCTATTAATAGTATTTGAGAAGGTAATTGTTTCTAAAATCCCTCCAAAATAATGATTACAAAAATTCTACGAAATAAAAAATATTGTTATTAAAAAGCTTATTTAAAATATATGAAAGTCCTCAGTCTATAAAAGTATGAATAGAATGTAAATGTACTATAATAAATTTATAGGTGTTATATATAAGTTTACATATTCAGAACACAACAGAATAGAAATATATCAAAATATTATGTCTATCTCTAAATAGTGATTTATGGGTAGTTATCTTTCTTGTATTTTCCATATTTCTAAGCCGATAAACTGTGGTGTTTAAAAGGAAAATTATTCCAAGGAAGACATACAGATAGCCAACAGACACATGAAAAGATGCTCCACATCACTAATCATCAGGGAAATGAAATCAAAACCACAGTGAAGTATCACCTCACACCAGTCAGAATGGCCACTATCCAAAGGACAAGAAATAACAACTGCTGATGAGACTGTGGAAAAAAGGGAACCCTCCTACACTGTTGGTCCAGGCACTGTGGAAAACAATATGGAGGTTCCTCAAAAAACTAAAAACAGAAATACCATACAACCCAGTAATTCCACTTCTGGGAATTTACCCAAAGAAAACAAAACCACCAATTCAAAAAGATATATGCACCCCTATGTTCATTGCCACATTATTTACAATAGCAAAGCTATGGAAGCAACCCAAGTACTCATCAATAAATGAACAGATAAAGAAGATGTGGAAAAAATACACAATGGAATATTACTCAGCCATAAAAAGGAAGGAAATCTTGCCATTTGTAACAATGTGGATGGACCTAGAGGACATCATGCTAAATGAAATAAGCCTGGCAGAGAAAGATGAATATCATATGATTTCACTTATAGGTTGAATCTAAAAAACAAACAAAAAGGCAATAGACCCACAAAACAGACAACAGCCTATTAGTTACCATAGGGAAGGTGGTTAGGGAGATGGGTGAAGTATGTGAATAGGATAAAGAGGTACCAACTGCAAATTATAAAATTAAGTTAGACATAGGAATGGAAATACAACATAGGGCACTTAATAATATTGTAATATCTTGATATGATAATGGGGTAACTACACCTATTGTGACAAGCATCTAGTGATGTACACAATTATTGAATCATTATGGTGTACATCTGAAACCAACATAATGTTGTGTATCAACTTTACTGCAGTAAAAAAGAAAAATTAAATGTTATTTTTACCATACTTTAAACTATTCTTACCTTTCATGTTTTCCCATATTCTACAATATCAATCTCCATTATTTTCACTATTAGATGCTAGAATATTCTGTAACAGAGAGATTTAATAATTAATTTGTGATCACACTGTACAGAAAATACTGTGACTTATATCCACTTTCTTCCAAAACAGATCAAGTTGGAAAAGTTTGATTTCATCTTAAATTTTAGAGATAATAATGCTCTAAAGTGTTGCTCATAAATAATGATTTAAAAGAAAATCTTATGTTAGGGAAGCAGAGGCTTTTTTCTTATTAAAATATCTGTACAGCTGCATTTTACTTATGAATATTAAGATACTGAAAATTTTTATTCTTGAGTTGATTTATTAAGTATAAAATATTAAAAAGTAATATAAAGCACAGATCTAATCCTCAAAACTAGAATCCTGAACTCAAAAATAAAAGCCTGATATAAAATGGTTAACAAACACATAGTTAATTCTGATACATTTATAATTTTTGAAATATAAGCATTTAATGTTGGCAAGTTAGTGCTATAAAAATATGTATTTTCAAATGTTTGGCAACTAATTATATCTGTAAGGTGAGTATTCTCTTATTGTAAGTATAACTTAGTCACTATTAAGAGAAGTAGAATGTAAATATTTTATATATGAAACATGAAGCTCAACATGTGGCTCAAATATTGTAATCCCAAATGAATTACTAAAAAAATGATACCACACAAAATTATTTAGAGTTGCATGAAAGCTAGGCTTAAAAATTGTACAATTTAATCATCTAATATTTTTTTAAACTAATACATTAAAACTCATAAATTGTGCAAAGTGATTTTATGTAGGCAGAGGAAACAATCAGCTATTTTTGTCAAAGTATTCTTTGTTAAAATGAAGTGATTAGATATGTTAATTGTCTTGGCTTTGAAACTTCATTGCAGTTTTATTAAAATTAAAACCAAAAAAGACCATATTCTGTTATTCTTGTCATTACTTAAAATTACATGTGGACAGGACACAAAAGTTTAGTCTTTAAGGCACATACATTTTCTAGAAGACACATGCTTTACAGATGAAAGTATCATCATAGAACGTCCCCTACAGATTTGTCTGGTGCTTTCATGATCATGGTATAGTCTTCTGAACTATAAAGTAGTATTTAAGAATAACTGAAATACTGACAGCATAAGAAATAGTTAATGTTGTTTTCAGGGAAAGGTCAAGTGTTTGCATTAAAGAATTTCAGGGTACCTATAAAGTACATATGTATATTTTACTGTCACTCTATTATTTAGTTCATATCATATAATTGAACTAAGTATAACAGGTACAAAATGACAATGTCTTGAACATAAAAGTCTAGGCAGATGCAGCTGTCAGAGACCTAGGTTCCTTCCTTTTTGTTTTGCCATCCTGAGGATGGGCTCTTCCTCAGGGTCCAAAGGACTCACCATCACTTTCACAGGCCAGCCTTTAAAAAGTGGGTGTAGCAGGCAGTAGTCCACAGCACAGTCCTTTCTCTCAAGGATACATCTTGGAAATAGCACCCGTTACCTGTTAATGTATTTTACTGGCCGTAATGTAATCTCAGAATTACAGGCAGACTGGAAAATGTCGTCTCTATCTTGGGTGGCTATGTGACCAGTTAAAAATAAGGAACTCTGTCTCTAACAAAGAAGGGAAGAATATGTACTGGGAGAAGCCTAGTAGCCTCTGCTGTAATCAGATTTGAATAAACTCTAAAAGTATAATCCTTGAAAAACTGTAATGGTTAAATGAATACTGAAACAAACTTTTCTTGATTTAGACACTGTAATTGTCCTAGACTGAGCATTATTATTTTGACCTCTATTCAACGTAGAATATGCTTGTTTTAGCATCAAATTCAGGTGTCAATTGTGGAATCTTTTCCAGCCATGCAAGAGAGGAAGGCCCAAAGTAAAACAGCTACATTTTGTTTGTTTGCTACAGCAGACTCAAAAAGTCACAGAAATCCTGGGGAATCTTGTTCGGTGGTAAAGTGTATCAGAAGGAATCGGTTACCAGAAGTGGTGGTATTAATACTATTTTCAATAGAGTTAATATTTAGATTTTGTTACATTTTACATATTCGCTTACTATTTGTTCTCACATTTCAGACCTTCAAAAATTATTTTCCTTCCACCTAGAATGCCTGTTTCAGAATTTCCATTAGGAAAAGTTTCCTAGTGGAAAATCTCTTCCATATGAAATGTATTTTAACTTCATTCTTGGTAGTTTTGTGGATATAGACTTGTAGGCTGACAGTGTTTTTCTCTGAGCACATTGGAGATATTATTCCCTTGATTTCTACTGGCTTTCGAAGTCGCAGTTACAGTCAGTCATTTAACGACTCTTCCTTTCCTCAGTCTGAATCGTCTCTCTAGGTATTAAGCCCTTAGGAGTGTAAATAACACTGTTATTTCATGAAGAATTAAAATTACTTTTATGGTTATATTACAGGCATTTGAATTTGGTCTCCTTTATTCAAAGTAATAATAGCGACAAACCTGGGAGATCATGCAGGTTTGGTTCTGGACCACCATAATAAAGCAATACAGCGAGGCAGATGAGTTTCTTCATTTCCCCATGCACATAAGAGTTATATTTACACCTTGCTATAGTCTATTTCGTGGGCAACAGCATTACGCCTTAAAAACACAATGCATACCTTAATTTAAAAACACTTTTTTGCTAAAAACTGCTAACCATCATCCGAGCTTTTAGCTGGTCATACTCACTGATTACAGATCACCATATAAGTAAAAAATAATAATTTAAAAGTCAGGTGTATTGCTGGAATTACAGAAATGTGATACGGGGCCACAAGGTGTGCAGATGCTCCTGGAAAAAGGCTCCGATAGGCCTTCTGCCCTCCGGGTGGCTGCAAGCCTCCGGCTTAGGGCCTGCAGAGAGCCCTGTTAAAGGGAGGTGTGCCTGCAGGAGTAATGTTCGCGAGCACTTCCCGGGTGCCTGACACTGAGCTAACAACACTGTGTTTGTTACCTTCAGGTCCCACAGTCACCTTCTGCAGTAAGTACCCTTCTTACCTCCGTGTTGGTAGGAGGAACAGCGGACTCAGGACTCAGGAAGGTTCCAGAGCCTCTGCCGTCGGCCAGGGAGAGGGGAGGAGGGAGAAAGGTCACGGGGAGATGCAGAAGCCCGGTCAGATGAAAGTTATTTCTCATCCTTAAGGCAGAAGGTGCAGCCACTGGTAAGCCACGGGATAAGCTGGAACTGCATTTCCCAGAATGCTTGCCGCACAGCTTGGGGCGACTTTCAGGAGCGATTTGCGGAGACGCCGAGGGGAGGGTGGGAGGTGGGAGTGAAAGAGCAGCCATTACTGTCAGGAAGTCATCCAGTTGACTGTGGTGGGAATGCAGAGCAGAGGAGCCTGCCTGTGCCTTTAAGCTCGCCTTCCTGCCCCTCCATGCCCCACTCTTCTGCCATGCTTTAGCCCTGGTGACTAACAGCAACCCCAGGCCCTTCTCCCACCCCAAAGGTGCAGAGGAACAGCCCCGCAGACTCCTCGTGGCCCTCTGCCTAGCCCTTCCCCTGTCCCACTCCCTCAGCTGGGCAAGCCTGCCCTCCCTGCTTCCCTTGCCAGCTTCCTCTTTCAGTCCACACTCATACTCAGGGGAGCTGGCCTCCAAATCCTCTTTTCTGGCCTCCTGAATTGTGTGTGGTTTAACCCGCTAATAAATACCTCATTTTGTAATACTTGCAGTGGGTCCACACACCTAAGTAACTGACAGAACCCAGAGGTTATAGTGTGTTAAAAAATACTGCTCAAGAGCAGTGTTTCAAAAACTCTGTTGTGTGTATGCTCATTAAAATGCAGATTCTGGGGTCTCTCTCTTAGATTTTATGGTTACTAAGAAGGGCCAGATTCTGACTTTCATGGGCCCTACCCACCTTTGCCTTCAGTGTTCTCCTTTATCCATAAAATTATTAAACATATTTTACAACCATATTCTGATTTTAAAATGAATTAGAACATTTTCTTGGATCCTGAAAGTATTATGGACCCTAGGCACTGTGGCTACTGCTGCTAATGGAGAAGCTGGCCCTGCTGCTAGGTTTGGTGAGGGGACAGGAACATGCATTTTAGTGCCCTTCCCTTGGTGATTCGTCTCATTAGGCCAGTTTGAGAAGCACTGCTGGAGGATACAGGTGCCTCAGTACCTCAAGGAAGCTCTGTAATCACATTATTAAAGGGTAAAAAATGAAAAACAACTTTCATATGGAAGGCAACACACTTGTGGGGAAAACAGTTTCAAAAAATATAATAAAAACAAACAAAATGTAGCCCTGGAAAATAGCAACAGATGTCCCACCCTACGCCTCACACTTAAAACACATGTCATTTTTCAAGTTTTGTTTTTCCCATCTATTAGTCTTCCAAAGGAATCACAATAGCATGATTGCTGTAGGAAACAGGTCTCCATCAATGCATCTGTCTTATAAGCCCCTCTGAGAATTAAGGCCCAAAAGCAAAGTTACAAGGAACTAGGTCCATTCATAAGGCAGAATCTCCCAGACTGCTGTGCTTAGAAAGCTTCAGCATAAAATTGATTTGCTTTTATTTGTTTCCTGTCTCCAAATTAAAATTTAATCTCCTTCCTGGAGGGAAAGAAAATGCATAATATATCCCAGGACTTAGAACAGTGCTTAATTGATATGGACTCTTTAAGAAACACTAAAGATAAAAATCAAGATTACAAGTGAGTATGTTTTATTTGGCCCTGAAAATAAATACAAAGGGCAAAGCAAAGGCAAATATTAAGGGTGGCCATTTTTTTTGATGAAGCAATATTCTCTTAAGTACCTTACATGTTTATATATCTTATCTCTATTATTAGATGGCTTCTTGACTATATTTTCTCTGTATTTGGTTCCCAGTAGCTCCCATACATTACCATAAAAGTAGGTGTCTTCAAAAATAACTTTTTGTACTCAATGAAAAAAAAATTGAGATAGATTTAAAATATATTTTTCTGGTTTCTTGTTGTGGGGCTGGGAAATGGGATAAACACATTTATGATGAGTCAAAGCTTGCAGACTTTGGTTGATATAAATTTTTCAAAATATCTCAAGGTTTAACACTAAAAAATTCTTTAAGCTCTAAAGAAGGGCTAGGAGAAACAGTGGAGATTGATTGCTTTTTTTCAATTCTTCTGCTGAGATTCCACATCTGTTTCTTCCCACAACATGCTCCCAGGGCACATTTCCAGTATTTGAAAAGAACAGAGGGTTAGTGCACTCTCCCTATGCTCATCCTGTTTAAATGCATTAAAAAAAAATCCTCTCTTTGCTTTTCCTAGGAAAAACAGGAACCAGATAGGAAGCAAAAAAACTTTGGAGGAATGAGTACAATATATATAATACTGGTCCATGCCATCAGTCTGAAGGGGCACCACTTTCCATCTGTCCTAATAGGTAGAGAATATTGACATGCTGTGCAATGGGGTAGGATAACGCTTTCAGAGATTTTTCAGTTGCCCCAATTTTAAGTTTTTCATGGTGCAATTATATGACTTGTGAATTCTCAGAAAAACATTGCAAAGCATACTACAAATCGGATTTTCTACATGGAATGTTCAGAATACATAAAAAGAAATGAATAGAAGAAAAGAGATGTGAGAACCTTACCTGCTGATGACTCACTAGATCACATCCCTTAAAAACAGTCCTGGAGGCTAGCTTTTCTCTTAGAATATGGTTACCACCCCTTAGGGGTCGTAGAAGTATTGAAAGTATTATGTACTTTCAGACACATTCTTTGATTTTTAAGATTAATACATCCTAATTTATTGTTTTGGATATCAAAATGTTACTGTCTATTGATGTAGCATATTTAGGGTTGAAAAAAATTCATGAAAACCTGAAACAATAGAGACAGAGATCACTTGGATGTTTTCTTAATTCCTTGGGAAATGACAATAAGTTTTTCCTAATATTTGCACTGGGCATTCATTGGTCCCTTACCTCTTCCCCACCACTACTTCCTAAGATGTTCCTGAAATAGAAGGTCAGAATATAAATGAAGTCAGTGAAGTGATATAGAAAGTGTAACACAAGTTGACAATTGTTATGTTAAGTGTAATTTAAATGTTTATTTTATTGAGAATTATCTATTACAAGAGTTATTTTTGCCTTCAAAGATTTTAAATCCCAAATGGATAAAGCAAAACAGAATGCCATTTTTTTTCTTAAGAAGGCTGCTTTTATTATTTATAGAAAACTTTTTTATAATTCAGTAGTTTTTAAGATATTCACAGAATTGTATCATCACCACAATTTTAGAACTTTTGTATTACCCCCAAAATGAATCCCATGCCCTTTAGCCATTACTCACAATGTCCTAATCCCTATGTTGGCACTATCTACTTTATGTCCCTGTAGCATGAATCAATAGTTATTTCTTTTTTATGACCAAATATTTAATTACATGGATATACCACATTTTATCTATTCATAAGTTGGTGGACATTGGGTTGTTTTTACCTTTCAGCTGTTAACAAATAATGCTGCTGTGAACATTTGTGTACGTATGTTTTCATTTCTCAGGGGTACATACTGAGGAGCAGAGTTGCTAGATCACATGGTAACTCAATGTTTAATCTCTTGAGGAACTGCCAGTTTTCCAAGATGGCTGCACCATTTTACATCCCCACCAGCAGTGAATGAGGGTTATTAATTTCTCTACATTCTCAGTTAACGCTTATTTTCCATTATCATCCTAGTGGGTGAAATGCTATTCCATTATGGTTTTGATGTTTATTTCCTGATGACTAAAAATGTTGAGCATCTTTTCATGTGCTTATTGATCATTTCTGTGTCTTCTTTGAAGAAACATCTATTCAGCTCATTTGCCCATTTTTAAATTGGGTTATTTGTTCTTTTACTATTGAGTTGGTAGAGTTCCTAATGGGTTATTTGTTCTTTTACTATTGAGTTGGTAGAGTTCCTAATACATATTCTGGATACCAGTCCATTAGGTAGAAGATAATTTTTGTCATACCTTCTAACTTCACCTCAGCTACTTTCCTGAAAGCCACATCTCGCAGGGCAAACGCGTCATGAGGAAGGGGCCCTGAGAGCCGTGCCTACACAGGTGACTGCACTGTCTGTGCCACAGTCCGCTATGGCAGGGGTGGACACATGTGATTCAACTTTAGTCAAACTCCCTTCAGTAAAATGGAAAGTGAGATCAGCAGATATTTTGCACCAGATCTCTGTAGCAGGCTAGTACGGAGGGTGATAAATCATCACTAGCTGAGAAACTTGTGTATAGAGACACAAAGAAAGCTGAACTACAGAAAGACCAATGCAGGGGATGTAAAAGCAACTGCAATGACAGATGTTGCCTCCAAGGAAAAAAAGAGATCAAAGAGTGATTCTTGGAATTATCTGGCTCCCTTACTTCCATCATGAATACCCAGTACACTTTTTACTTTGGGCTTTCATAAGATAGTTCTGTACCCTCAAAATAAATCTCCCCCTTTTTTTATAAGCTTGTTCTAAGCATGGTTCTTCAACATAAAGCCAGAATATTTCTAAGACATCACCCCATAATTACCAATTGCAAATACTGGCTACAAAAAAAGTATTTTAATTTCTTTAAATATTGTAATGCCCATTCGACAGTAATTTTTTTCTATTTAATTTATCCAAGATAACACATCTAGAGGCATTCACAGGTGTAAATAACAGACCTTTATGTTCATGGGTATGGTGGTGATTTTCTGATCATGCTGCCTGCTCACATTTCCAAAGCAATGAATTTAATAAAAATTAATATTCAAACATTAATTGAGTACAAAATGTGTTTTGAAATACTGGACTGGGTGCTGTGGATAATACAAAGATAATATAATTCACACAAAACACATCATTTTTCAATAACAGATTATCTCTGATATGTGAAAAGTAGTGATCTACTCAAAAATTTTAAATATTCAGAAGGGATGGATTTAAACAAATAAAAAGATTCATCTAATTTTCTGGAAGTCACATCATACAATAATTTAATCAGCCTTCGGTTAATTCATTATACAATATTCGGCCTTGGAAGTAATTCCAAATTGTTTTGAATGGACCTTCAAAATTATCTCTTCTCATATATGACAGGATAATTGGTATGTCAGTCAGTATTTTTAGTTCTAAATAACATAAATCAGCTTTGGCTGAATAAAGCAGAAAATGAATAATCAAAGGATATCAAGGAATACACAGCATCACAAGAAGGGCTGAAGAAGGTTAGGAATGATGTAGCAATACATCACGGTCAAAACTACCGAGCAACCGATCTAGTGAGGACGCTGCCTCCACCCACAGGTGCCTCCATCCACCTACTACACGCTGTAACTCCCACAGCCCACAATGGCCGTCATGGGTGTTTTACCTGGTTGTCAGTACCGTCAGCACTCTGCTTCAAGAACTCAGCTCCCCTGCATCCACCAGGCTTTCAGAGAGAATTCTGCAGCCCCTGCTTCTTGGCGTCAGTGGCGCCAGTTCAAAGTCCGGCGGCGCACAGAACCCGTAACTGCCCTGCCTGCGTGGGAGCTGAGAAATCACGGCGATAGCACTTTTCGCTTCACACGGAGAGGAAAGCTCTATCCCCTCAAAAATCCGAGGAGTGGAGAAGGCCCTTGACGTAGAGAAGTGGTCGTGATCCCGAGCAAGCCGAAGTGTGAGAACTGTCTGTGCCTGCAGATGTGCCGAGGGCATTTACGGTCGATGTCTGCTCTCGTCCTCTTTTTGTGTTCTTAATACTTTTTCTCCTTTGCTGTTTCTGCAACAGTGATTTAGAGCGAGTGTAGCCAGAAAAGTAAATAAAAGGTCCTGAGTTGAAAATATTTTTACCTTTCACGTGCTTTACTGCTTCTCAGCACAGCAAAAATGTGAGTGAAGCAAAATGCATAGAGAGGAAACACCGAGGCTTCACTGAAGTTCTTTTCCAAGTGATCACGTATGTATGGCTCAGTGATTACGAGGGTTTTCCCAATATTTTTGGCAAGTGTTTGAGCTATAGGATAGGCTGCTTCCTTAGAACAGGAAGATGTGTGGTCCAGTTTCTTTGATTTCTAAGGAGAGAAAAATAAAACGGAGAGTATACAAATTCGAGGAGTTGTGGGAAATACCGGTTTTATCTGACATGCCCATGAAATGATGATTATAATTTGTGATTAAGGAAAAATAGAAATTACTCCCAGGGATGTGGGAGCATCAGTAGAAATAAGTACAGAAATGGACACATTCATAGGAAGAAATGCAACAATGTGTTCTTTGAGCTCCCTGTCACACTCCCAAAAAGAGGAGAAGTAAAGGAAAATATAGTTCCATAAAATGTTCTAGGGAGACTTCGTGCTCTCAGACAAAAGTATCTCCTTGTTCCTCACTGGTAATATTCTAATGCTGGTTGTTTTTGTCCGGGGAGGAATACTTTTCCCTTCCTCCATTAGGGCCTTGCCTGGCCTAATAATTAAATTGACATAAGACTGATTAACAGGAGAAAGACAAATTTGGTTGCTTCCATAACAGAGCCCCACAAAGATGTGGGAAGCTCCACTGCCCACCCCCCAGTCAGACAATTGAGGCTTATATGCCATCCTGAGTTGGGGTGAAGGGGGTAGGTGTCTGCAACTTCAAAGGAGAGGAAGGCAATCCACAAGAAGGTGAGAAGAATTACTGTTTGGTAAACAGATGAATCTTTGTGATAAAAGCTCTTCCAGAGTCCCTTGGGTCTCAATTGTCTGCAGCTCAAAATAATCCACAAGCCAGTGTGGCACATACTGAGGCAAACTACCCCAAATTCCATCATTTTCATTTATGTTTCTCCTAAATTTTGTACTTGGTCATTGTAAAGTGGGGTTTGCAATTCTTTAGGGGTTGCATTTTCTCCAGTGATGGAAAGAGTTTCAAACAGGTGAAATATAGTCACAAATCCCCATTTGCTCCTTTCCACTCTCATCTCTCCTCAATTCCCCCAGAAATGTACACACAGAGTGGCCAGGGCCCTTAAGGCCAACAAAACCTTTATCAGAGGAGCCGCATACATATGGATGATGCAAGTGTGAATTAACTGAATTATTTACTGGTTTATGTTATGTTTTACTCCACTGAAGTTTTTTTTTACAGAAATATACAAATAACCAGAAATATTAGGAAGTGTATTGGAAGACACTGTGACTTCACAAAACAAGCAATAAAAAAAAAAGAAAACTAACAATTTAATCATGAGTTATGTCTCTGCTGTGACTCACTATGTGACTAGAGTCAAATCACCGAATTACCTCAGCTTCCATGCCTCATGCGACAAAAATAGTGACATTTTCCTAGGAAAGAGAGCATAATTTCTCATCCCAAAACATGTCTCTTTGGCATAAAATTTATCTTAAGTTGTTAGTTTTAAGAAACAACAGACACAGAGAAGCTCTGAAAACTGAGTAGAAGTTACCCTTTTAAAAGAGCCTTTATAAAGAGTGACAGATGTAATCAGACTTACCAGTGGCAATCGTGCAATGTATAAAAACATAGTAACACTATGATGACATCTGAATCTAATAGGATATAGTATGTCAATTATACTTCAATTAAAAACGCTACCTCACTTACATATATGAAAGAATATTCTTGAGAAGTTGGAAAACACTATTTAGAAACAGTGATTGATTTGTTTGGTTATATTCAGTGTGGAAGGTAAACAACTCTTCTAAACATTGTCTTAAAAGACTGCTTTTTAAATGAAGCTAGTTACTAAATATATGTTTAAAATTAAGGAATAAAGTTTCCTTCAGATTTGTTGTATTCCAAAGGGTTATCATGGAGGAGTTTTGTGCCTGATAACAATTAGGCATATCGCAAGTGACATTCTGTTGTTGAAGCTAAAAAAGGAGACTCTGACTGAAGAAACCAGGTAACTACGTTACACTGCTTTACACAAGCTGCCTGTTCTTGACTAGTACAATTAAAAGCAAACCACACGCTTTAAAGTTTGTGTATTTAGAAGGCCATTACAACCTCAAAACACTAAAGAGGGAAGAAAAAAATCCAAAAAAAAAAAATATTTCAGCCGTTCACTGGGTTCCCAGATCAGACTGAAAACTGAAAGTTAAGTCTACCTAAAGCTGCTTGGCTAAGATCACTGATCTGAGGGCCTTTCAACCACTTTAGAAGCTTCTTCAAGACCAACTCAAGCAAGAAATTTAAATCTACCATCTATTATCAGTGCTTTGGCATTATGAACCTGTATGACAACAGGCATTTGAAATTCCAAATTCTATAGTTTTTCAAGATGTTCCATAAATGGAAGTGTAATTGACTTTTAAATGCTGTGTCCTGGGGGAATAGTTTTAAACTTTAATAAATATAAAATGTAGTCATCATTCATTGAAGCATAAAGTAACCATGTCCACAGAAAACTTAGTGTCTTTATAGAAATCCAGTGAGCATACTGGGTCAAAGCAGGCCTTAGCAATAATGCAGGGGCCAAACATCTCAGCAAACACCCACCTGTTAGCTCTGCAGACATCCACAGACTGTACAGGGCATAGCAAGCAACGTCAGCTGCACTGGCTTCAATAAAGGCACAGGTCCTTAGCCAGCATCGGCAGCCTCAGGGAACATATGCTCAGTCTGACTGTAGCTTTCAGCTATGCCTAGCATACTGACTGCAGGGGCAGGAGATAGCATGTGCTAGCAGGTCTCAAGGGTCCTAATAAGCAGTTGCAACGGAAATAAGTATTCAAGAAAGGCAAAGAAAAAAACAAAGAGAGCCCCTATAGGCCTTGATATATTAATGATTAGATTCATGTTTCCTATTTTAAACTGCAAAGTATTAATGAGGCCTTAAACTTAAAACTGTTAGGATACCACCTGGTTAGCCATTGTGTGCTGCCCAAAATGTTAATACTCATACAGAGCCAAGAAAAGAATTGTGGAGGGCTAACTTTGGATTCAGGGCTTGTCCACAGGTTTTCGAATAACCCTCACCTTATGGTCTCCATTTGGCTTTGCACTGGTTAATTACATAAAAGGAAGAATCTTTTCCTAGGAAGCAGGCTATTTTTAAGTTTAAGTGTTTTCATAGCAAGAGGCAGTAGAAACAGTTCCTAAGACACAGGCCTGAAAATACAAGAGAGCATGCATGCTCTGTCACTAGATGGAGCCCACACTCAATTCAGTTTTGGGGTGTTAGAAACATATGATTCAAAAACAAGAGAATTAAAATGCTTTAAATATGCTGGATGTGAGAGGCACCTAAAATAAAACCTGGAGATTGCAGATGCTTTCATGCAAATGTCTAAATTTTACAAGACGGTAGCTATGTCTTTAATGCCACTCTCACCGCAGAAATTCTGATAGGCTGTATGCAACAAAAGAGTTGGAAATAATTTGGACTGGATGATGGGAAAAAAGATAATTTTCAGTGTTGGATTAATATACTGTTTTGACTGACCTCAGAGCCTTCAGCAGAGCTGTTCTAGGGTCAAAATCCATCTGCCTGTCTGTGGTCCCAGAAGGAGAACCATAGGAACAGTGGTTGGTATTAGAGGAGATGTGTCGTGAAAGTGGGCAAAGACCTAGCTAGAGACGCTGTTGATCACCTCCTTAATTAAGGGAGGCAGCAAAGTCCCTGACTGACTCCTGGTCAGGGATGGCAAACTCTTCCCATAAAGGGCCATACAGCAACTATTTTCTGCTTTGCAGGCCACATGGTCTCTGTCTCAACTACTCAAAAGCAGCCATAGAGAAGATGTAAATAAATGAGTGTGGCTACAGCCAATGAAACTTTATTTATGGACACTGAAATTTGAATACCATTTGACTTTCATGTGTTACAAAATATTATTATTTTTTTATTTCAATCATTTAAAACACATAAGTGCATTCTTATCTCCCAGGCCTAGGTTTGGAGTGGTGAACAGTGTATATACCCCAGACACCAGCAAGTGAATCTCAGTGAGCGTCAGTGGGTAGGGACACGTTGGTTAAACCATTCCAATTCAGGTTTCTCCCAGAGGCATCTCAGAGCTCATGCTGAAGACAGTACTTATTCAGCCAATTCTAGTCCCACAGAGGGCTCCAGAAGGGGGACTGCAGTAGTCATTTTTAGGCCTTGGCAAAGTGAGGTAGATTCATTGATCGTGCTTGTATTGACTAAAATATCAGGACCTTTAGAAAACCTGATCTTTGACTTAGTTGAGGTAAAGGACATTTGTGGAAAGGCTGCAACTGGAAGACTAACGGGTGGCTACATACATTCTCTTTCAAGAGTTACCATGGGAGAGACCTGGGAGCTCTCCAGTCCCCATGCCAAGGGCGTAGGAAGGGACTTGGAGGGCTCAGCAAGTGGGGGAGAAGACTGATGCTTGCCCAGAATGTGTGAAGAGGAGCAGACAAGTGAGGTCCAGGGGAAGAGGGTAGTACTCTGTTGCCTTCCTCTTTCCCTTCAGGCACAAACATTACCCAGTACAAGTTTTATACCTGAAACATTTTACCATCACAATTGATAGATTGAAAAGAAGAATTTAGGTGAGAGGCAAATCTCAAAGATAAGGGCTTCTGAAAAATCATGCCCATTGCATTTGCTTAAGAGATAAAATAATTCTTTATAGCTTCTTTATATATATATATTTTTTGTTTTGTTTTGTTTTTTACTGAGTTTGATTTTTCACCATAGTTCTATTGAATAAAGTTTCTTGTATTACTCCAGAAAGGCCAAATACATGTGAAGAAGCTCACTGAAAAGATACCACTGCACAGATTCAAAAAAACAACAACAAAAAAAAAAACAGGAAAAGCATGGTATATCTCATTTTATAGGAACAAAGAAAAAGTCATCTATGTTTAAGGAATAAATGTCATCTACTTTTAATAAATAAATCTCTTGGCATCTTGGATTGACTATCAAAAATTATAAAGCCATATTGATTTATTATAGCAATCTGAGTAAGATCTGTTGCCTGTAACATAAATTGAAATTAATCTGTATGTCTGGTCCCTAGATTATCACCAAGATTCAAAATGAAAGCATGAATGAACTGGGTAAAGGAATGTGAGTATAACAAAATAAAACACACATAAATGAAATACAGAATAGATAAATGTAAAGCTACTAAAGAAATTACTTCTGATTATAGGACCATGACCATGTAAAACTAAAAGAGAAAAAAAAATGTGATGAAGGAAAAAAATGTTAGGAGATGAAGTTTAGAAAGTTCTTTATTTTATATAACAAAGAGTCAATAGATATTATGTAAATTTGAAAATGTAGTTTAAGGGAAAATTATGTTTTTAATTCATATTTCATGTTTTTCCTCATATTTAGTGGGATCTATCTTTAGGAATTAATATATTTTAGTGTAAAGAAATATTATTTAAACCTCAGTGATTCCTTTGGCTTTATTTCAATTTCTTTTAAGCCTGTACACTTCATGTTAGCTTTATTACATTTCAAATTTTAAAATAATGTGAAGAGTATGATGACATTTTATCTTTCTTATTTGCATCTGTGTTTATAGATGTGAGAAGTCTGAAATGGTGTTTTTAAAATACTGAGGGCAAGTGTTACTCCACAGTAGCATTTGGGGGACTGTTACCTCCTTTTTAAATTTTTAAAAAGATTTTTAAAGCTAATAGTTGTTACCTGAGAGGAAGGGAGTGGCATAAGGGCGGGCAAGGAGGAATTATTGCCTTTTACTTTTTGTATATGATGTGCATTTGTAAAACAATCATATATTGCTGTTGTAATATTAAATGTGATTTTTAATCAAGAAAAGAGAAGTTAAATTTTGGGTACTTTTCGCTATTGCTATTGCATACTTGATTTCCTTATGTTGGTAAAAGCTGAAGGAAGAATGATGGAATATTTGGCAACCCAGCTGCATGAAGAGAAAATGTTATATAGGCTATTTTATCAAACTGAGATCTTACCTGAGAGTGTGTGTTCCATACCTCCATGGAGATATCTGAAAATTCCTTTAGACACAAAACATTCCATGTAGGCCTAGTACCTCCAGATCTACTTAATTTGAAGAAAGATTTGAGCAACAGTTAGCATACTTTCATTATTGGGCATATATATTCTTGGTCAAGTGACAAATAGATTTGGAAAAACGTAGTTAAAACATTCCCAAAATATATTTTTAAAGAATATTCACAGATTGATCAATTAAAATATTTCAGAGAACTTTCTTTCATGTATTATTGATTCATAATTATATAAAGAAAAATCTTCAGAGAGCCTGATAGAGAACTCTTAAACTTAAGTCAAACTTTACTCTTTTTACTATTTAATGTGCAATTGTTAGTTTGGATCATGAGCACATTACCTGGAGTGCATGAATTTTAAAGCATATATAATTATATTTGCAATAACAGCTACTGGCTTTGAAAGAGGTCTATGAGATTGAAAGAGGTCTATAATCTATGTGATTATAAATGTGCTTTCAGGAATTAGAGAATGATATCATTAAAATGGCTAATCTATTATGCACTCTTAATTTTTAACTTACATTGGTATTTTTAATTAATTTGTTATTTGATTTCAAAAACAAACATACACATATTCTCCTGTTTTCCAATAGATGTCAGTATCAAAAAAGAAAAGAGCTAATTGTTTAATATAACTGCCTTACAGTACAAAGGAGAATATTCTTTTCCCTTCTTTCCAGCTTCATGTGCTCAGAACTGCTACAGCCAATCTAAGCAATCCAATAGGGGACACTAGTTTTAAAACACACAGTGGTCATTACTTTGGGGGAGGGGATTCACACTGTTAGTATAGGTAAGGATTATGGTGCTCGAGGTGGAAGACAATAATAAGGGAACATCTGACTGTTTTCTAGATAATCCCTGTTATATTTCCTTGTGGCTCTGTTTTTCTGTCTCTTTATAAGATTTAATCTCCCCTCTCTAGTTTCCATTTTCCAATTCACAAAAGAAGTTTACATATTTTTCACATGGCATTTTAGTCTTTGAAACACATGTATTTTAAAAATAACTAGTCCTTATCATCTATTCCATTTTCACTATCATACTTTTGATATACCATTATTATATTGGTTTCAAGTATACAACACAGTGGATCAACAGTTCCACATATTAGTAAAACCATCATAGAACTTTAATTTACCTTAAATGAAGCATCATATTTAGAATAAATATTAGTTACCAGAGTTTTCAAATTAATTTATCAATAACATACAGAATTCCAGGCTGGACAGAATGGAGAATTTAGAATTTTGTTAAAAATAGGAAAGCTACTTATTCTGAAATTTTTAAATAAGATGTCAGTATGCATTGAGTGCTAACAGATTTTACCATGATGTGTAGGTCACAGAGCAGATCCACTATTGATTTAGGGGTCTTCTAAACTAAGATCATGTGGAAGCAATGATGTCATCACATACAAAGAGCACCATGAGGGTAATGGCACTGGGAGGAATGGCTAATTAAAGTCATGTCATGTCTGCCATTTTCTTCCATTACACTGCACAAATCTAAATTGACCTTTTCCTGCTTTCATACTTCAGTACTTATACCTACTTTATCAAAAGAGGAATGAAAAAGAATCTCATATATTTTATTATTTGCATTTCCATTTACTATTGTTGAAGCATCAAAAAGAAGTCCATTATCTTGTTTCTTCAGGCTTTGCCCTCTTTCTCTGCATGATGCTGACTGAAATACAGATGGACTAAGAGACAAACGATGCCCAAGTTTCTAATCTGCACCAGACTCTGTTGACCTTGACCACGTAAAGGTGCCAATTGTTCAGGATTAAAACTGAATATGCAAAAGGATATTTCTTGTTAGTGATCAGAAAGGATTCTTTGTACAACATGGAGTGTAGAAAACACTGCTATTCACATTCTCCTTTAATGAAAGAAAACACAGTATGAGAGCATTTTAATATTACTGAAATTCCAGGCTTCTGATAGATTCTGCAGTATGGTATGCATTCATAAACAAAAGTGCATTTTTGTTTGACTTTTTGAAAAGATGGGCTCCTAGTACTTGTCACTTATTAATGATATGACCAAAACATGTAATTTAATCTAACTGGATAGCTCATACTTGCCTAGCAGTTTAGATTTATTGTGAAGATATTTATAAAAACACTTCATAAACACTTAAAGATAATTCAAATCTAATGATCTTAAAACCAGGGGAGAAAAACAAAGATTTAAAGTCCAAATCTCTCTCCAAAATATTAGAGTTAAGGGCATAATGGTATTGCTCTTAATGAGGTGAGGTCTATTCATTTGAAACATGAAAAAAATAAGCAAATAAAAAAGTTACCTGGGTTAATGAAAGGAGAGGAGGCCCTTGTAGTGTGTTTGCATAAACCCTTTTGCCCTGGTCTTAGTATTGCTTTACATCGAGTGTTTTTATTTTTATCAAAAATATTCACATTGTTTTAAAAAACAAGGGGCATAAGAAATATTAAAATATTACATCATAATGAAAATAATTAATTCTAAATAATTAAAATAAACAGTACCCTCCACACCAATAGTTCTATCACTTAAGAAACAAATCCTTTTATATTTTTTGGTTTAGGTTCCACTGGTGTTTACCTTGATCTCTAAGTTGTCTTTTACAACACTTTTTTCTTGATTCACAAAATGTAGACATTGTCAATTAATTTCTTGTTTTGATAGGAAAGAAACTGGCTTACATCTATCACCTGCTACATCTCTTTCCCCACTCTACTTCAGAAGACTTTCTTAAATCTCCATTTTTTATCCATTTTCCATAAACAGCATGTCTTGACCCCGCCGTAAAAATATTAGAGCTTCCACCAATCTCTGCCCTTTCACCTCATTTGTCTTCTGAATCTCCAGTTTTAGAATTCTAAGGTTAACAATATATACATTCTATTCAATAGCAATAGCTATACTGTCCACAATTTCTAAGAAGCATCCTAAGAAGTAAAAGCCAATGAAGACTGTTTACTATGTCATGATATGTCTTTCTTTTGTGGGTTCAATGTGCACATCTATGTGTCTCAATAACAAGTATTTTGGGCATATATTAATATTTATCTGTATACCCCCCCGATTCCTTAATTATTCCCATTCTTAATCATATTATCTGTTTTATATATACCACGGCCTCCATCCCTCCTTACTCTGCAGACCTCCTTCCTTTTCCAATCTGCTCGTGGTTCTTAGCTTCATCCTGGGAAATCCTCTTCTACTCTCTTGGAGGAATTTAATTTGTTTTCTGGATCGCTTTTTCTTCTTTCTTTGTTTTTTCCTTGTGTTTCCAGATAACTTACGTCAAATAACTCTCTAAGAAGGGAGATTTCCAACCCAAGTTTTTCTGAGTCATTGCAATAGACTTAAATATCTTTATTCTGTGTACCCACATCATTGATTGGTTGGCTGATTTAGAATTCTAATTGAGACCTCATTTTCCTTCAGACCTTTGAAAGAATCATTGCATTACCTTCCACCAGAGCATTGCTACTGAGGAATTTAAAGCCGGTTTGCTACATAACCTGTCTTTCTCTGTGAAAACACTTAGGATCCATTGCTTATGGAAATTCACGGTGATGTGTCTGATTACAGATCTCTTCTTGTTAGTATAAGTTGTTGGTTTTTTTGTTTGGTTTTTTTGCTGGCTTTCTTGTCTATATCTTGTGGTTCTTTGTGCCTCTTCTCATC
>JAVSCE010007998.1:0-25519 GCA_032199065.1 Smutsia gigantea | reverse complement strand
ACAGATTTCTGTGTGTTAATTTTATATCCTGCAACTTTGCTGAATTCAGATATTATTAGTTCTAGTAGTTTTGGAATGGAGTCTTTAGGGTTTTTTATGGACAGTATCATGTCATCTGCAAATAGTGACAATTTGACTTCTTTACCAATCTGGATGCCTTGTATGTCTTTGTTTTGTCGGTTTGCCGTGGCTAGGACCTCCAGTACTATGTTGAATAACAGTGGAGAGAGTGGGCATCCCTGTCTTGTTCCCGATCTTAGATGAAAAGCTTTCAGCGTCTCGCCATTAAGTATGATGTTAGCTGTGGGTTTGTCATATATGGCCTTTATGATGTTGAGGTACTTGCCCTCTATACCCATTTTGTTGAGAGTTTAATCATGAATGGATGCTGAATTTTGTCAAATGCTTTTTCAGCATCTATGGAGATGATCATGTGGTTTTTGTTCTTCTTTTTGTTGATGTGGTGGATGATGTTGATGGATTTTCGAATGTTGTACCATCCTTGCATCCCTGGGATGAATCCCACTTGATCATGGTGTATGATCCTCTTGATGTATTTTGAATTCGATTTGCTAATATTTTGTTGAGTATTTTTGCATCTACGTTCATCAGGGATATTGATCTGTAATTTTCTTTTTGGTGAGGTCTTTGCCCGGTTTTGGTATTAGAGTGATGCTGGCTTCATAGAATGAGTTTGGAAGTATTCCCTCCTCTTCTATTTTTTGGAAAACTTTAAGGAGAATCGGTGTTATTTCTTCTCTATATGTCTGGTAGAATTCAGAGGTGAATCCATCAGGCCCAGGGGTTTTGTTCTTGGGTAGTTTTTGATTACCAATTCGATTTCGTCACTGGTGATTGGTCTGTTTAGTTTTCTGTTTCTTGCTTGGTCAGTCTTGGAAGGTTGTATTTTTCTAAGAAGTTGTCCATTTCTTCTATGTTTTCCAGCTTGTTAGCATATAGATTCTCATAATATTCTCTTATGATTCTTTGTATTTCTGTGGGGTCTGTCGTGATTTTTCCTTTCTCATTTCTGATTGTGTTTATGTGTGTAGATTCTCTTTCCTCTTAATGAGTCTGGCTAGGGGTTTATCTATTTTGTTTATTTTTTCAAAGAACCAGCTCTTGGTTTATTGATTTTTTCTATTGTTTTATTCTTCTCAATTTTATTTATTTCTTCTCTAATCTTTATTATGTCCCTCCTTCTGGTGACTTTGGGCCTCATTTGTTCTTCTTTTTCCAATTTCAGTAATTGTGTCTTTAGACTATTCATTTGGGAATGTTCTTCCTTCTTTAAATAGGCCTGGATTGCAATATACTTTCCTCTTAGACCTGCCTTTGCTGCGTCCCACACAGGTTGTGGCTTTGTGTTGTTGTTGTCATTAGTCTCCATATATTCTTTGATTTCTGTTTTGATTTGGTCGTTAACCCATTGATTAATTAGGAGAGTGTTGTTAAGTCTCCATGTATTTGTGAGCCTTTTTGATTTCTTTCTAAAATTTATTTCTAGTTTTATACCTTGGTGATCTGAGAAGTTGCTTGGTAGGATTTCAATATTTTTGAAATTACTGAGGTTCTTTTTGTTGCCTAGTATGTGGTCTATTCTGGAAAATGTTCCATGTGCACTTGAGAAGAATGTGTAACCTGTTGCTTTGGGGTGTAGAGTTCTGTAGATGTCTGTTAGGTCCATCTGTTCTAGTGTGTTGTTCAGTGCCTCTGTGTCTTTACTTATTTTCTGTCTGGTTGATCTGTCCTCTGGAGTGAGTGGTGTGTTGAAGTCTCCTAAGATCAATGCATTGCTGTCTATTTCCTCCTTTAATTCTGTTAGTATTTGTCTCACATATGCTGGCGCTCCTGTGTTGGGTGCATATATATTTATAATGGTTATATCGTCTTGTTGGACTGACCCCTTTATCATTATGTAATGTCCTTCTTTATCTTTTGCTACTTTCTTCGTTTTGAAGTCTATTTTGTTTGATACAAGTACTGCAACACCTGCTTTTTTCTCCTTGTTATTTGCATGAAATATCTTTTTCCATCCCTTCACTTTTAATCTGGGGATATCTTTGCGTTTAAGGTGAGTTTCTTGTAGGCAGCATATAGATGGGTCTTGCTTTTTTCTCCTTTCTGTTACTCTGTGTCTTTTGATTGGTGCATTCAGTCCATTTACATTTAGGGTGATTATTGATAGGTATGTACTTATTGCCATTGCTGGCTTTAGATTCGTGGTTACCAAGGGTTCAAGGGTTGCTTCTTTACTATCTAAGAATCTAACTTAACTTACTTGTTTAGTTATTGTAAACACAGTCTGATGTTTCTTTCTTTCTCTCCCTTCTTATTCCTCCTCCTCCATTCTTTCTATAATAGGTGTTTTATTCTTTGCCTTTAGTTGGTATTTGGATGGTCTGGTTTCTTTGCTATGATTTTTTTTCCCTCTGGTGACATCTTTTTAGCCTTACGTGTGCTTCCATCTAGAGCAGTCCATTTAAGATATCCTGTAGTGGTGGTTTATGAGAGGCAAACTCTCTTAACTTTCGTTTATCTGGAGATTGTTTAATCCCTCCATCATATTTAAATGATAATCGTGCTGGATACAATATTCTTGGTTCGAGGCCCTTCTGTTTCATAACGTTAAATATATCATGCCATTCTCTTCTGGCCTGTAAGGTTTGTGTTGAGAAGTCTGATGATAGTCTGATGGGTTTTCCTTTGTAGGTGATCTTTTTTCTCTCTCTAGCTGCCTTTAATACTCTGTCTTTATCTTTGATCTGTGCCATCTTAATTATTATGTGTCTTGGTGTTGTGTTCCTTGGGTCCCTTGTGTTGGGAGATCTATGAGCTTCGGCGGACTGCGAGACTACTTCCTTCCCCAGCGAGGGAAAGTTTTCAGCAATTATTTCTTCAAAGACACTTTCTATCCCTTTTTCTCTCTCTTCTTCCTCTGGTACTCCTATAATACGAATATTGTTCCGTTTGGATTGGTCACACAGTTCTCTTAATATTCTTTCATTCCTAGAAATCCTTTTATCTCTCTCTGCCTCAGCTGCTCTGTACTCCTGTTCTCTGTTTTCTTTTCCATTAACAGTCTCTTGCATCTCATCCATTCTGCTGTTAAGCACGTTGATCGCCTGTCTGATTTCTGTATTGTCTTTCCTCACTTCCCTCACTTCCTCCCTCAGCTCTTGCACATTTCTCTGTAGGTCCATCAACATGGTTATGACTTTTATTCTGAATTCTTTTTCAGGGAGGCTGTGCATTTCCATCCCTTCAGACTCCCTCTCTGGGGTTGTCTGGTTGATTTTGGTCTGAACCATATTCCTCTGTCTTTTCATGGCTATATAATTGGTCACTGATAGTTGCCACGTATGTCACCTGGGCTCTTTAAGACTTTCAAAAGAGAAGAAGAAAAAGGGGGGGAACAAAGAAAAAGAAAAAACAAAAACAAAACAGAAACAAAAAAAACAAAACAAAAAAATGCCCACCGGACGTAGATTCTGTGGGAATGCTCTAGGTGGCGCTATTGCCCCACTATTCCACAGCTGTGACTGTGCCGCTCCCCAGGGCCCTTTATCGCTCTGGCAGGGGTGGGAACGAATAGGAGGCTGTTGATCTCAGTGAGAAGTGTTATGTATGGCTACGCTTCCTCAGTCGCCAGCTAAGGCGTCTGAAACTCCCCAGGACTCCCAGCCTGCTGGGCTGAGTGTGCTGGGGCGATCCGGCTCCTCCGCTGGGCTCCTGTCTCTTTAAGACCGCTGAGGAAAGCGCGCACTTTTTTTTTCCTTCCCGGAGCCGGCTGCAAGCCCCCTGGCGCGTTCCCGCTCAGATCCTGCCCCTCTGTCTCTCCAATCTCCGCTGCACTGCGCAATGTGGGTCAGCGCTCCCCGCGCAGATCACCGGGGCTGGCTACTTCGCGGGGTGCACTTCCACTCCCTCCCGGCTCTGAATCCTCTCCTCCCGCCGGTGCGCTGGGGTGGGGGAGGGCTCGGGTCCCGCCGGGTCGCGGCTCCGTATCTTACCCGCCTCTTGGGGTGCCGAGTCCTCTCGGGTGTAGCTGCACGCTGTGTGCTTTCCTGTGTATTCTCGTCTCTCTTTTAGGAATAGATGTATTTTCTGTGTTTTCGTAGATAAATATAGTGTTGGGAGGAGATTTCTGCCGCCCTGCTCACACCGCCATCTTCCCGGAAGTGTGACTTTCTTTGTTTTGAAGTCTGTTTTGTCTGATATAAGTACTGCAACTCCTGCTTTTAATAGTTGCATTAAATATCTTTTTCCATCCCTTCACTTTCAGTCTGTGTATGTCTTTGGGTTTGACGTCAGTCTCTTGTAGGCAGCATATAGGCAAGTCTTGTTTTTTTTATCCATTCAGTGACTCTATGTCTTTTGATTTGTGCGTTTAGACCATTTACATTTAGGGTGACTATTGATAGATATGTTCTTAATTGCCTTTGCTGGCTTTAGATTCGTGATTACTAAAGGTTCAAGGGGAACTTCCTTACTATCTAACAGTCTAATTCAACTCACTTAGTATGCTATTACAAACACAACTTAAAGGTTCTTTTTTTTCCCCCCTCCTTTTTGTTCCTCTTCCATTCTTTATATATTAGGTATCATATTGTGTACTGTTTGTCTTTCCCTTGACTGACTTTGGTGGTGGTTCGTTTGATTTTGCATCTGCCTAGTAATTAATTGGTCTACTTTCTTTTCTGTCGTCTTACTTCCTCTAGTGGTAGCTATCTAGTCTTAGGAACACTTCCATCTTTAGCAGTCTCTCCAAAAACACCGTAGAGATGGTTTGTGGGAGGTAAATTCTCTCAGCTTTTGCTAATCTGGAAATTGTTTAGCCCTCCTTCAAATTTAAATGATAATCTGCCAGGTAGAGTATCCTTGGTTCTAGGCTTTTCTCCTTCATTGCATTAAATATATCATGCCACTCCCTTTTGGCCTGTAAGGTTTCTGTTGAGAAGTCTAATGGTAGCCTAATGGGTTTGCCTTTGTATGTGATCATTTTTCTCTCTAGCTGCTGTTAATACTCTTTATCCTTGATCTTTGACATTTTAATTATTATCTGTCTTGGTGTTGTCTTCCTTGGGTCCCTTTTTTTGGAATATTGGTGCACCTCTATGGCCTGAGAGACTATCTCCTTCCCCAGATTGGGGATGTTTTCAGCAATTATTTCCTCAAAGATACTTTGTATCCCTTTTTCTCTCACTTCTTCTTCTTGTCCCTCTATTGTTATGTTTGGATTTGTCACACAGTTCTCTCAATATTCTTTCATTCCTAGAGATCCTTTTTTCTCTGTCCCTTAGCTTCTTTGTATTCATGTTCAATAATTTCTGTTTCATTTACCATCTCCTCTACTTCATCTATTCTGCTTTTAAATCCCTCTATTGTATGTTTCATTTCAGATACTGTATTCTTCAACATTATCTCATTCCTGATTTCCTCCCTGATTTACTGAATATTTTTCTGTAGCTCCGTGATCATCTTTGTGATTTTTATTTTGAAATCTCTTTCAGGAAGATTGATAAGTTCACTTTTACTTGGTCCTCTTTCTGGTGTTTGTGGGATTTTGGTTTGAACCAGGTTCCTTTGACGTTTCATATTTGTATGTGGCACCCTCTAGTGCCCAAAATCTGTAGTCTCTGGAGCTGCTCAGCCTCTGGAGTGGTGGTGGGGATTGAAGGTGAGCAGTGCTGGTGCCTGTTGGCAAGAAAGAGGTCTTTCCTGCTTCCTGGCTGCAGTGCCTGTCTCCACTGTCAGGGCCAATGGGCCGAGCGTGCAGGGAGAAGCCTCTATGTTTTGTACTTGTAACTGCTGTAGGTGGGGCTGCCCTCTGGCTGGCCTGGTGCAATGGCAGGGGCAGCTGGGATGAAGGTGCAGCAGGCTGTGTATCATGGTGGGGGGCCTTGGAGCTGTGTAGCCAGCCAGGGCACTGGAGTGCCTGAAGCTCCTGAAAGTTTCCAACCCACTGGGTAGGGTGTGCCCGGACAATTTTGTCCACCTGTTCTTTCTTCTGAGCAGCAAGCTCTATGCAGTCCTTGTCCCTTTAGCAGCCCTCTCGCTCTTAGGGAGTCTCTCAAACCGCCTGCCTTCCTTTTGTCCCTGAGCAGTCAGATGTGGATCATTGTTTTCCACAAGCGGCTGGAATCTCAGTCTCTCCCGGTATTCTGCCTGTTTTAGCTTTCCAATCCCACTAATCTCTAGAGCACCATGTAATGTAGGTTCATGCTCCCCGAGCAGATCTCCAGGGCTGGTATTCAGCACTCCGAGGCCTCCACCCCCTCCCTGGTCCGTTTCTCTTCCTCTGTCTGATGAGCTGCCATGGGGGAAGGGCCTGGGTCCCTCCAGATCATGGCTTTGGTACTTTACCATTTTCCTATAGGTCTGCTCGTTTACCCAGGTGTAGACAGTCTGCTGCAGCCTTCTTTCCTGTTACTCTTTCAGGATTTGATGCATTTGCTATATTTTCATATTATATATGGTTTTGGGAGGAGGTTTCTGTCTCACCTCTCATGACACCATCTTTAATCTTATTCTGCCACCACCCTTTTTGACACATATCCCCTCCCTCTTCAGACTAGGAGTGGTACATCGAACCCTCATTCTTGGGTTCTGACTTCCTTTTCTGCTATCAGCCAAACTGCTTTTAAACGGTCTTGTGTGCTTAAGTCTTTATTCTTTGAATAAATCAAAGTCAGCCAATTATATCCTTAATTCCATCTTACATCTGCAAATCTCTTGCCAGGTAATGTAACATCACAGATGGAATGTCTCATATTCACTGTCTGGTGGATTAGAGTGGGCTTCTTGGAGGGCCATTTTAGGATTCTATCATAATGCTTCAAACATAAGCCACCTGGCTCTGGCACAGTTAGATTGACTGGGTCGTGGGTAGGCCTATGTGTTCAATACGTTGACCTGCATCAGACCTCCGCACTTAGTAGCGAGCAATAAAAGTATGAAGTTTTCACTGTTCTTTTAACACAACTTTTGAGCACTTAACTGGGTCAGATACTGTTTTAGTTGTTGGGCATATCTATAAACATGGCCTGCTTTAGTGGAGATGATAATTTAGTCTTATCAATAAGAAAAATTTCCTAGGGCCAGCAGTAAAAATTCTGTATAGGGTTTGCCTATTAATGAATGGTGCCTGGCAGAAAGTTGATGTTTAATAATTATTGGATGGATGAGTGAATTAAAAGGATACATGTAAGAATAAGAGTAAGACTCAACAAAAATCTTTCTGAGGCTCAGGAGGGAATTCAGAAACAATCCTTGGAAAGGATTCATAGCCTTTCCAGAAATACAGGTCTGCTTTTACACTATCTAATCCAATTATGTTAGCAGGATGCCTGAATCATCCCAATGTAACATACTATTAAAAATGTGCAATTCTGGGAATGAGAAGTGACTTTTAATATAAATGAATATTAGTATGTTTAGCTTGTGGTTAATGGCACTTAAAAGCCTCATATATGAAGAAAGGGATGGCTCATTGCTCTTGAAAGTTGATTTGCCTCCTAATGTCTTGCATGTAATTGCTGCCTTAACAATTCATTGCTGAGGATAGGTAGGATTTAACCAAAAAAGAGAAGAAATAAAGTACAAAGGTTCAGGGATGAGTTTGGCCTTTTCTCAGCAGGACAGAAAATAGTCAATAGAAAAAACACTGATGATCTATTTATAAATTCTTTTAATAAGTATTTGAAAGCTTTCTTTCTGTATTCCAGGCACTCATAGCCACAATACATCACTGAACAAAAATGAAAATCGTTGAAATGTAGTAAGGAGAGACAGACAATGGTAAAGAAATAAATTATGTAGTATGCTAAGTGGTGATGAAGTTCTGTGCCCAAAGGAAAGCAGGGAATCAGGAATGGGGAGTGGAGAGGGTGGCAAAGTACTGTTCCCAGCTCTTAGAGAATATTATAATACCCTTGTTTTTCAAAAGCCAATTTAAATAGGGACTGAAATAAACCAAATAACTGCAGTAATAAAAAGGAAATATTCTACTAAGTTGAGCTCTAAAGACACCAGTTTGGGAAACAGAGAGATAATGTGCCTAGTGCTGCTGCAGGGGTCTCTGCTTATGGGTTATCTCTTTAAGACTATCCAGGAATAATGCATAAACTGGGAGATTAGTCTAATGTGTCATTTCACTTCAAATCAAGAAAAATGAATGTTCTTCCTAGATTTACATGATGTAATCAATTATGTTAATGATTACTAGGTAGCACAATTTCTATGTGCACTTAGAATTAAACTTTAATTAACTCTTAAAAATACATACCTGGTATCAAATGATTTCACTCATCTGTGGAGTATAAGAACAAAGCAAAAACTGAAGGAACAAAACAGCAGCAGACTCACAGAACCCAAGAAAGGACTAGCAGTTACCAAAGGGAAAGGGACTGGGGAGGATGGGTGGGAAGGGAGGGATAAGGGGAAAAAGGGGCATTATGATTAGCACACATAATCTAGCAGTGGGGAGGATACGGGGAAGGCAGTATAGCACAGAGAAGACAAGTAGTGACTCTATAGCATCTTATTACGCTGATGGACAGTGACTGTAATGGGGTATGTGGTGGGGACTTGATAATGGGGGGTATCTAGTAACCACAATGTTACTCATGTAAGTGTATATTAATAATACCCAAATAAATAAATTGTAAAAAAAAATACATACCTGGGCATGAACATTGAGGAATAGTCAAAAAGTGATTACTCCTAGTAGGGGGAGTATTTTCAGAAAAACCTAATTTATCCCACAGCATTATGTTGGGGAGGAAACCCAAAATGTTAGTAAGGGGCTAAAGCAGAAACATCTCCCAGCTTCTGAATGCAGTGGCCAGCTGGAGTACCTCTGTAAACGAAGAGCGGGCTTGGCCTACGTGAATTTGTGGGTCTAACGGTGCATTAAGAAGGGGCAGCAGATCCACTGATGCATAATTGCTATAGAAGAATGACTTTTTCCCTCCAATTTTTAAAACTGCCAAGCAAAATCTGTTTCCTGCTAAAAATTCCTCAGTGATTCTCATTGCCTTGATGTTAAGTACCAAGATAAAATGGCTTGTGAAGTCCTTTGTTCTCTGGCTCTTGCTTGCCTCCGCCTTCTCTCTCTACAGCGCACTCTGTTTTCCACCAATAGGGACCTACTTTCTGTTCCCAGAAAAGACCCAGTCCCACCTTAGAACTTTATTATATGCTCTCTCTTCCCTGGCCAACTCCTATGCTTCATGTCTCAGCCCACTTCTGTTAGCAAGCCTCTCCTGACTTCTCAAATATAAATGAGGCGTCCCTTTTATGTACTCCCAAGATCAACTCCTCTGTCATGATTTTTATGACACTGTTCGGTTGCTGGTTTATCTCTTCTCAACCAATGTGAGGCCTGGTGCTGTGGATCTCAGTGCCTGAGATGGATAACCTGTGTCTGAACTTCAAGTTTCAGCAAGGGAAGCCTCCGAGGGTCCAGAAAGAATCTTCTAAATAAAGAAACCAGGCAGAAAATGGTCAATCCACTCCCTCAGGTAAGTGAAGAAACTTGTTTCCCAAAACAGAACAGAGTAGGCATTGCCTACAACCTTGGTCCGAATCATGCCTTCTGAATCTTATCTTAGCCCAATACTGGTCATTTAAGCACAAGGTCTGTGGCAGAGGACTCTGGGAGTACCCTGACAGCCAGCTAGGGTTGATTGCTTCACCCTTGCAAGACAAGAGTGTATTTTCTCAGTCTCTCTCTTTGAGTTAGACAAAATGCTGCAGCTACTTTGGAAAACAGTCTGTAAGTTCTTGATCCATTAAACATAGAATTACCATATGAACCAGCAATTTCACTCTTAGATCTATACCTAGGAGAAACGAAAACATATGTATACACAAAAACTTGTGCACAGATGTTTATACATTGTTTTTAATGGACAAAAGGTGAAAGCAACTCAAATATCCATCAACTAATGAATGAGTAAAAATGTAGTGTATTTATAAAATGGAATATTATTTGGCTATAAAAAAGAATGAATATTGGTACATGCTACAATACAGATAAACCTTGAACACACTATGGTAAATGAAAGAAGCCAATTAAAAAAATGTGTATATGACTCTATATATACAGAATGTCTAGAATAGGCAAATCTATAGAGACAAAAAGTAAGTCATTAATGGTTGCTTAGGGTTAGAGGTGTGGAGGAGGATGGGGATTGATAGCTAAAGTATATGGGGTTTCTTTTTGAGGTGAAAATGTTCTAAAACTGGCTTTGGTGATGGCTGCACACGTTTTTGAATATACTAAATACTATTGAATTGTATACTTTAACTGGGTGAAAATTGTATGGTATGTAAATTATATCTCAATGAAGGTGTTAAAGAAGAGAAAAAATGGCAGTTAAATGGAACACATGGTTTTGGACTGGATCTTTTTGCAGTAAAGAACATTTTTTGGATGACTGGAGAAATTTGATGTCTGGGGATTAGATGCTAGCACAGGTATCAATGTGAATTTCTTGATTTTGATGGTTGTATTTCATATATTCAGGAGAATACACTTGTTTGTAGGAAACACACACCAAAGTATTTGCTGGTGTTGGGGCATCAGTGTAGGTACTCTCAAATGTCCAGGAAAAAATTTTTTAGTGACTGATCTGTAAATTTGAGACTGTTTCAAAATATAAATTTATTTTGTAAAATACCTGATTTAATTGTAAAATGTGTGGGTAGAGCTGGAATACTAGATTTTCCTCAACTGCAGAGCACTGATGGCCCATGATCTAGCCTGCCTACAAGGGGAGTCATGGTGGTGGTGGTGGTGGAATTACCCTTTAGCTAGCTGCATTATGCCTGATTAATTGTTTCAAAATTTCCAATTGACGATTTGTGTGGAATTTCTACTCTAAAGCAGTAACATCAATTTTGAGAAAGACAAGGCAATGACTCTAACACAATAGACAAGAAATAGTTGAAGAAGTCAACTTATTTGATAAGGGATGCTTCTTTATTGATAGTTACATTTATGAGCAGGAATCATTCATCAGGTGTCAGAAGAAGACAGCAGACCCCTTCTGGAACTTGCCACTAAAAGCCAGTCAGCTCATCGTCCTTGCTTTTACCCACTTGGTAACCAGCAAGTGTCAGAGTCTGATGTTCTCCAGGAAGACTTTTGAATACTTTGATGTGAATATAACTGTTAGCACCTACTTGCACCTAAAAGGTGAAAAAAAGGAAAGGGAATTTATTCACATCAATCTACGTCACATGAAAGATCTACAGACCTGTAAAGATTTTATTGCATAAGTTTTTCTGGAACAGTATTCCTAGACCAGTATCCTTAGGCCTTTGGCTTTCATAAACCTACCACCTTATTTTATGGGAGAAAGGGCAGAGGCATAGGTCTGAGGTTTATTTTATTTTATATTTTGCTATGATCTGACCACAAATCAAAATCTGGAATTGCATTTCATTTTCAAAGATGCACAAGAGCAAGAAAACGAAGCCCTTTTGTTGCTCCTGTTTTCTGGCTCCCAAATTGGGAAATTGGGACACTTTATTGATTGATTGTAATGGTAGTTTGGGGATGAATCTGGGGCCTAGAAAATCTTTTGTTCTTGGTTGAGACAATGAAAGTTATGCCTTAGAATAATATTTACTGTGTTCTGATTTCCCTTTCAAACCTAATTTTAACAAGTGCCATTTATCATATAACTGTATGAGTCAGATACTATGACGAACGTTTTATATACATGATTATATTTACTTCTTATAGGCCTAAAGGTGGAACAATGACAATTTTACAGATGCAGAAGCATATTAAGAGAGATTAAGTAATTTCTGATACATTGCTCGGCTAATAAGTGACAGAGCCAAAATGCAAATATAGCCTCCAACATCTATATTCTTTTCACTCCATGGTGTAACCTTTTCATAGCATTTATTCAGTGCACCAGCCTTTGCATACATTATCAGAGGCAGCAGAGCCAGTAGTTGAGCATCAGACTTCTTAGGTTTAAATCTTATAATTATGTGGCCTTACTAGTTACTTTACTTCCTGGTGCTCATTTTCTCCTCTCTAACACAAGGGAAATGATCATACTTATCTTACAGATTTGTTGAGAGAATTAAATGTGATAATACATGCCCAGCTCTTAGAACAGTGCCTGGCATATTGTAAGTGTGCAGTAAATTTCTAGTTCATTTTATTCCACACACCTTGAAAAGTAGGTTATTACCCACATTGTGTATATAAGGGAATCAAGGCTCAGAGAAGATGAAGAGCTGTGATCACACAGGGTTTAACTAGTAGAACAAGTCCAACAAGCATTCAAATCCAAGACTGTCTGACAGCAAAGCCTGCATGTGATCCTGGCATTCCACCACCTGCCTCTTGAGAGATACTTGAGAAAGAATAGAGAAGCCAAGACCAAGACTTTAGGTCAACAGTAAGACCTTAAATGTAGAGAGTGGTTCAGGGCAAAGACCACCGGGAAGTAATGAGGCAATGGGGTCAGCGGCTGTAGTTCAAAAGGAGAAATCTGATAGCAGAAGGAAGGAGAGAAGAAACTGTGGTTAAGACCAGCCAGGTGGTCTTAAGGGCAGAAATTTTCAAGACAGTTTTCTGATGAGCTTTTTAAGATGTACATGAGCTGGTTAATATGTGAAATTCATGCACTTGGATTAATCCTAAATTATTAAAATAATGATCCCAATTATAATGGAATGTATTTTTGAACAAAATCATTTTTAACAGGAAATCGTTCTTTTCCAGCTATAAAGAAAGCAGACTGAGAAATGAGGAAAGATGCCATTGCCGAGGGTCAGGCGGGATCTCATTCATGATGTGCGTCCCCAGGGCTTGGCATACACTAGGAGCTCAAGTTTGGTAAGACCGAGCTGATCCACTTACATAACCCAGTTTGTAATTTTCTCATGCTAAGCTGGTTACACTGTTTTATTTATTTTTTTTGCTGAAAACATTACAATTTTATATCTTCAGTAATTATTTGTTAAAGAGAAATAAGCCAGACTGTGCCTTGGTCAAATGGTTTAGTAAAGATTAAGTGAATACATTTGAATGTCTGTTGTTATGCATTACATCGTAATTATCGTCTTCTCAATATGAAATGAAAAAATGGCTCCCAAATATCCGTGGTTGACTTTTTGAATTGGCTCCCTTTCAATAACTTCACAACCATTTTCTTCCATTAGAATTGGATAGTGCATCATTTAATTTTTTGACAGTTATAAAATTAATTTTAAAAATATTTAAAATGCTCCACTGCTTTAAATTATATCTACAGTGCCACAGTTGAATCAACTTATTTCAGTTGCAAAAGTAATTACTTAAATTGTATTAATCAAAATGTTTATTTAAATGGCAAAAGTGATTTAAGTTATTTTCATAGCTAATGAATTAAGTCATTCCTTAACTTCATTTAATTTAGACACACAGAATCACAAAACTTTGAGGTTTCGTAGTAAGCTCCAAGATAGCATCTGGTCCAGCCCCACACTTTCAGGCAACTGAGATACTACTCTCCTACTTCACACAAGAAGCAGCCATAGCCACAAATTAAACGTGCTCAGAACCGTTATGAAATCTTTTTCTATAGAAAATCTGAAAATTAAGGTAAGAATCAACATAAGAGAGCTTTCTAAATTCACAAGAAAAAGATGGTATAAATATACCATCATCTGCCAAATTTGGGAGACCACCACTTGGGAAGTAGCATGCAAGATAGGCATCTTCATTTAGGACGACTGGATGGAACAAATTACATGGTAGGTGTGACGGGGAACATCCCATAAAGCGAGAACTACAGTGTCTTTTAGTGCCCAAGCGAATGTTTAACTCTAACCTTAATGTAATAATTGATTCCAGCAACCACTTGAGTTTTAAATTCTACAGCTTTGAATTCTTCATAGGTCCTATTTGTTTCACTTTCAAGCTGGGGTTTAACCTTAAAAGAAAAGAGAAACAAATTATCAAAGCTTATATTGGACTCCATTTATGTGATTTACAAATCTGAGCACCTCATGTTCCTGAAAGTCCTCAAAGATGATAAAAGAGATCTGCAAGCTATTTTCAGTATTTCAAAGAATGGAGAACCTACCTTTATTAAGATTATATTGGCTAGGTAAAATGTCAAATTTTGTGGCCATAGGCTGAATTTACATCGAGTCAGTGTAATATGGTAATATGGCAATATAGTCACATTTTGACTGGTAAAGCTCTAATAGTTATTTAATAGTATATTAATATTTAATATTATAATTAATATTGAATACTATTAACAGTCTGGTTAATAACAATGGGGGAGCAATAGGAGCAATAACTACTACATTTAAATCTTAAAAAATTTTTAAGTGATTTCAGACTCAAAGTTGCAAAAAGAGTATGTCTCAAGATCCTTAATTTAATCACATCTGCAAATCTCTTTACCATGTAAAGTAGTGTATTTACTGGATTCAGGGATTAGGATTTGGACATGTTTGGAGGGCCATCATTGTGTCTACCACAGAGGGATAATATCACATGGATGCCAGCATTCATGAACCAAGCATGACAAGGGAGCAAGAGAGACTCAAATTCAGTATGTACACTTTTACTGAATCCACCAGTTTTCAACATACAGGTCCTTCATTCCTGCCTTCAGCTGGGCCTGATATGCTAGTGTCCACTTTGTTCTCTCTGACTTGATGTCTGCAGACAGCAGAGCCCCAGAATTCTGCCTGGGTGGAGGATGGGTAAAACTTGTCTTGCAGGGTGGAGGATAGTAAGAGGGGAAGGATCTGGGGCAGCCCGCTGCTCCTCATACAGATCTTCCATCAGTCCTCGGGGTCTAGCCCCATGCCTCCTTGCTCTTGTCTGCCCCGGTTTGGTGCGGCTGGTGCGTGAGCCATTGTGGAGTTCCGCAGAGTGAATCTGCTTGCTCTGGCTCACTGTTCCCCTGTGGCTTCGGCTCTGTCTGGATGGCTGTCATTTTCCATCCTTCATCTGTTTTCCATCTTCTGAGGTTTTGTTAATATCTCTGAGGTGGTTTTTGCTTATCTCCTGTTGTCTTTGTATTTGTGGGTTTGTGCCCCTTTCCCCCCGAGTCCTCTCCTGTTATTTAGAGGGAGAAGGAAATAAATGTATGTGCTTGATATGTTTTGTTTATAGAGAAGCTGCCTCCCTGCCCTTCACTAAAGCAGGTAACGTGCACATACGGCTTCCGCCAGGCTTCCAGTGTACCTCGGGTTCTCCCTGGCCATCCAGTCCCCCCAGTGGGAAGAGAGAGTGTACCCTTTGCTATTGGTGCTTCAGTTTGGGTACCAGAACTGTTTTCAAAGACATAGAAATTCGCAAACTCTTTTGCGTTCTTAGGCCACTTTTGAGGAGTAAACACGTCATGGACCACCATCCATTTCTCCTATGACTTTAGAATAGATGGGGAAAATGCAGTTGCTTTCTTGAGACAGACAATGAAGCTTCAAAGTGGAGGAAGGGAGAAGACAATAGTGAGGAAAAAAAAACAGAAAGGGGAAGAGAAGAGAAAAGTGGACAAGCATGCAGAGGCGTCGGGTAAGGAAAGGGGTTCTGACTTATGGCTCCCCCAGTCCTAACCCTTTTCAGCCAACACTGGGTACCAGTCAAGCTAGAAGCTAAGTTGGAAAGGGTTGATCTCTACACTAAACCCCAAATTATCTATTTAAGCCTCAATTTACATGAGGAAGCTGAGGCTGTGAGGAGACTATAAGGCTGAACAATGACAAATTATAGTTATTTAAAGTTTTAAGTGCCTTGCCTGATAAGTATCTGATTTATTGGTTGCAGTGATCTGTATTCCTTCTGGTTTCCAGTCTTTTGGTCGTTTTTTTTTTTTTTTGTAACCATGAATCATAAGTTTTTATTTCTATCTGTCCTGGAAAGAGATCCAAATTTGTAATCTTTCCATTCTATCTATGCAATCCACAGGTCCAGAATTTTCCATGAGATCATTTCAAATGTCCTGTTTGTTTCTGTATGTGCACTTGTACCTGGTTTCAGACTATGTGCCCTGATTTCAGATTCACCATCCTTATAACCTGTGGCCTTGCTACAGAAGCAGACTTGTACTGCTTTGATGTTGGATGTTATGAACCTGGCGTTGAGATTTAAGCTGAGAAGCAGGAAAAGGGACAGAGGAAGAGCGAGCTGATCAAGGAAACCTTAACTTTCAGAAGGCAGCTTGGTGCTGAGACCCTCCAGGTTGGGTCCTCCGAGGGTGCAGGTCAGCTGGGAGTGATCATTTGGAGTCTAGAGGTAAACAGACAGACCCTCAGCTGAACAGTTGACGTTCATTTTCCTCAGCCTGCCATGCATGGCGGTGGCTGAAGCGCTGGTAGAAATTATGCGGTTTGTCACTTGGGCCCCAGCCAGGGGAAGGATGCTACCAGGAAGGAGCACCTGGTAAAATACATTTACCCCACAGCTGTTCAGCCTTTTCCTATGCCTGCAGGGCATGAATCTTGGTGAGTTGTTAGCTCTCTGGAATCTGAGGATTTGAGCCATACTGCACCTGACACCCAGGCATTCCCTTATTTGTAATCGCTCTGCAGAAACACAGGGCTGTGTGTAATTTAGGAAAGAATGGAGAGAAAGCTAATGGTGGCAACATGGGTAGGTCATATTTAGGGAAGTTTTACTGAGTAAGGAAGGAGAGTTTGGGTAGTAGCAGAGCCGGCGGGAGGTGACTTAAGGACACTTTGGTCTTTGTTTTGAGGAAGAGGGAAGTATGGGGCAAGGCACTCAGTATGCAAGAAATGATGGCACCTGGCGTAAGAGAGGAGGGGCTGGCTGAAGAAAAGAGGACAGAGTCTTAGACTGGAGGGAGAGATGAGGGATGGAGTGGGCCTAGGCATGCTCTGATGAAGACGGGAGGGTGAGTGCCTGAAGGATTCTGGTGTGGCTGAGTGGCAGGTTCCCTGGGTGTGGGGCGGTGGGAGAGGTGACTGATGAGGAAGCCGTGGTCAGAGAGGAGAAGGCCAAGCTGTGGGTGAGTGAGAGCCAGGAAATGCTAAGCCCCGGGTGTGTCCATGATGGTACGTGGAGGGGTGTTTGTATGGTGTCCTGGCAGACAGTATTCATGACCTGTGTGTATGCCAGGAATGGTAGTCAACAAGCAGGTGTGACTTAGGGGTGTGTGTGGTTCCTGTGCATATGTAATAATAACCCTTATTTCTAAAATAATTGAGATAATATTTCTTTCTTGCCCATAAACATATTCAGAATTCCCATCCAGTGGTTTCTTACATATGATAAAAGGTAATGGATCAGCAATAATGGTCCAGAGGCTTTTGCTTGTAGGGCCACTCCTTTGGTTGTTATTTACACTATTTTGACTTTTCATGGATGGGGCCATGTATGACTCTCTATTTCCTTGTGTGTATCTTGTCTCTCCAATCTAATTTGTAAATTTCCTAGAGGACAAGGACCATTTTTATGTCTCTTCTCTCCCTATAGCAACTCACACAGTACTGGGTACATAATGTTTTCCGAATGGAAAGTCCAGGGTTGTTTTTCTTCATGACAACTTGTCTCCCCAAATAGGAGAGAGGAGAGAAGAGGGGTTTAGCAAAGACTCTCAATTAATGTAGGGAGTCTTGGAGAAGAAGGTTTCTTCCGTACTTGGGACCCATGCACCATCACATTCTTCAGTACCTGGTACCATAGTCACCATTCAGCCTGTTATTTTCAGAATGGGGAAACTCTTCTATCTTCAAAAATACTCCTCTTCTCAATGGCAAGCCCTTTGTTTGACTTCCTTCTCTTTCGGGTCTTGAACCTGTAGGTGTTTTCCTTTGATCCTTTCCCCTCTCCATGAGGTTACCTTCCCCTTCCTCTCCTCCCTCCCTAATATGGCTTTTCCCTCAGTTGGCATTCCACTAAGAATCTCTTCGATAAGGACAGGGAAAGCTGATAAATGTCAGGTCCTTTAAGAACACCTGTATTGTAACAGGTGATTTTTAAAATGAGAAATATACCAAAGAATCAAAGGAATAAAACTACGAGGTAAATGGCAGGTGGTGGTAGTCTTCCCTGGACGCCCTCAAATCATAGGATGTGTGTGATGATTTACCCACTTGCCTGGCCCTGCCTGGGGACCTAATTCTATTATCTTGGAGGTGTTCATTGAATTTCCTCACCTAAAAGTGAATATCTGCCTCTTGGGATTGTTTTTGGCAGAATAAATGATATAACTGATGGGAAAGTACTTTCTAAACTGGCCACTGCTGTTTTCTAACACTTAAGGGGAATTGTCCCCTGAGGTTCTCTCCTGTGAGAAAGGGGAGATAAATAACAATAGGGAGTTTAACACTGGAGAAGCTGTACTACCACAGAAATGGTTCAGTTGCAAGTAAGAGGTTTGACAAGCTATCTCCAATGTCCATCCTGGTCCAGAAACTATGATTATGAAAAACTACTTAATTGGAGATTATATTATATTATGTTCCAGATTATCTTGACTTTCCTCAATGGACCATAAACTCCTTGAGGGCAGGGGCCATGTCGTATAGTCCTTATGCACTTTCTATAATATTTAACACAGTGCTGGACACCTAAGAGATATTCAGATAATGATTCACTGATACTCATTTCTTATATTGACTTAAATCTGAGGCTGGCTGCTTGCAGAGAAGACAAGTCTGCCTTCCTGTCTCCTCCATGTGTTTAGGTCCTGTGGAGGACAGGGGCGAGGTAGCTCCTGGTAAGACCTGTTGCTCATTCTATCTCTTTGACAGAGTTGGAACCTGAGGTAAGCAGCAAGAAAATACTTTTAAATTAAATTTGTAATTAAAGATGTATTTCATAGATGGGTTATTAACAGAGCAAGGCCTTCTTGCAGATTCTTACTTAAAAAGATTTATTCTTGCTAAGATAGCCTTTTTAAAAAAATCATTAAAGTTTTCTGCACCCTCTATACTTCCAATCTCTGTTTTTCCCAGTTCTGGTCCCTGGAGAGGCTCAGGGATTTTCAAGGGTCAGGGATGATTTCAGGCAAAAGGTCGAAGTAAACAACTGTGATGCCTCACCTACACATATTCATTTCTGGTTTTCAAGTCGTTTTTGTGCACATTATCTCATTTAGTCCTTACAGCTCTGAGATTGGCAGGGCAAGAGGTGGTTTCTTCATTTCACAAATGAAATTGAGAAAAGCCCATCTCCCATGAGCCTCCTAGGATATCATGTATCTCCTGGCCTGTAGGCATGTGAGGTGCTGGACAGCAGCCTGAGTGATGGTTAGAAATGTAGAATCTCAGGCCCACCCCAGGCCTGCTGAGTCAGAATCTGCATTCTAACAAGACCCCCAGGTGATTCTTGGTGACATTCAAGTTTAAGAACCTGACACAAGGATTCAAATGAAGGTATTAATGACTTAATATTATTTTGTCCAAGAAAAAAGCTCCAAGATATTTATTTTTTAGAAGAACTCTTGAAAAGGAAATATCTAGCCTTTTATTTACCAAAGAATGAATGGTAGAATTCTAAGCATCTGATCTCTTAGAAAGCTCTCCAGTGTTCTAATATAGAGGATCTCATCTCTCACTCACACAAGAAGCTGATCTTGTTTGCCACAGAATGAAGCAGTGCCACAGAATGAAGTTGCAGAGAGAAAAAACAGGAAGGAATGATAAGAGAAAATAGGGCAACAAGGTACAAACTTAAAAGAGTAATTTATACATTTTTTCTTTTCATAAAATATGCAATATAACTTTTTTATTATATAGTTGTAGCTAATAAAACAACACTTAGAAAAATGTATTAACTTGCTAAAAACATGATGAGTTCTGTTTTCACCACAACCAATTTTGGAATCACCACAGACTATGCCGCTTTTCTCCTCTACTAGTTTAATCATTTTCTAAATTCTAAAAGACTCAAATATCATCTAATTAGTCAAATTTGTAGGAAGTTTATAAGTAGATGGCCATTCTTGTTCTTCATTCAACCCACTAAAATAAATTTCCTTGTAGTGCACTTGAAGTCTGGTTTGTCAAATTGTTAACGACTTCAGACTTTAATTATATGTTAGCTCCATTTGGTAAGATGAGAAAAGTTTCACCAGAAACTGAATTAGTAATCCCAGAACCATACATTGTATGAGCTTTAGAGATGATCCAATTCAAACTTTTCTTTTACAAATGGGGAACCTGAGGCTCCAGGAAGAAATGTGACTTGCTCAAGATCACTCTCATAGTGAGGATTATTAGAAGTTTTGTCTGAAAAGATTTTTAGTTGGAAGTAAGCCAGGGCAAAACCACACCTTCCCCAGTGTTCTGGTTTCATATTCACCCACACACGTAACACCGGGCCAACCTAGGAACCAAGATGTGGGATCAAACTTTCTCATGGGATGCATCCACTCACCTTATTAGCAATCTCCTGGATTTCTGGAGTGGCAGGTTTGGCATCAGTTAAACCTCCGGGCATCATTCTGGCTAATTTGCTGGGCAAGATGCTGGAACTGAAGTGATCAGGGAAGCGTGGAGACTCCGGTTTTTAAAGGATGTTGGTCACAAGCTCCGCCTACAGAATGTTTTATTTCCACAGAGCAAAAAGAACAGGGAAAACGAGTATGCCTTGAGGCAAGCCTTTTGATTCCTCAACAGAATATGCTACAGGAATTTGGAAGAATGAGGGCTGGAGATGAATAAGTGGGTATGCATGAGGAATCCTGCTGTCACCAGAGTCAAACTTCCCTGTGTTTTCTTTGACGATGGTTCCATCCGTTGCATCTGAAGTATGAAATCTGAAGCCACAACTAGTTTCCCAATGCTTCAAAACCATTTACACGAAATTTCATTTTTAAAGGTATGTTTACTAATAATGTTAAGGCTGATTGTTTAGAATTGACTTGACTTTATGAAGAAAGTAGAAGGTTCTGTCTGGAGAACCTTGGCTGGGTATTTGTATTTCACTTTCATTTATGGTTCTAGAAGTGTGTAAAATACACAAAAACACAAAGAATAAAACAACAAACATCTATATTCCTGTCACCCAGAATTAAAACTTTTAACATTTTGTCATATTTGCTTTGCAATTTTTTTCTTTTGTAGCTATTTTCAAGAAATAAAATAGTATAGGCCCCCCTTCCTGACTCAGACCCCCACATCACCCCCCACAGAGGTAAACTACATTGTGAGTTTGGTATTCTTCTAGCCCATTTTTATACATTTACATTTTTATACATTTACATAGATTAAAAATCTACCGAAATTGTACACTGAACATATATTCTATATTATTCCTTTTTCCTAATTATTCCTTTTCCCTACTGAACATGTTTTTGAATCATTCCATGTTGATACACAGACAAATCTTGTTCATTTCCTTTAACTGCTTTTCGAGAATAGATCTATATCTCTCTGTCTATATATCTATCATCCATCTATCTCTCCATCTCTTCTCTCTGTTATATGCTATATCATATCTTACATACTCCCATACTGATGAAAAATTTGGTTGTTCCTAGATTTTGCCCATATAAACAATATTGCATTGTTTGTTTTTGAACTTGTGTTGGGGCTTCTGCAGGCAAATTATCTACAAGCAAAATTGCTGCTTTGTGTGAATATTTTTTGTATTTGTATTATTTTATTCAATTTTTACAATATGTAATATGTACACATGATAAAAATGTTCAAAAGGAACAGAAGGATTTACAATATAAGGACTCTTCACCCATTGTATTCCTCAGCCATCCTTCTAATCTCTGGAGAAAACTAGGGTCACCAACTCCTTAAATCCCTCAGAGATATTCTTCATAGATATAAGCGTATAATTAACTACACACATACACGCATGTACATGTGTATATATTTTTCTTTTATAAAAGGTACAAATGGTACCCTACCATGTAAACTACTATACACTTTGCCTTAACAATATATTTTGGAGATCATTCTATATTATGACATAGAAAGGTGCTTCATTCCTTATAAGGCTTGGTAGGTGCTTGACAAATTCTTAGAAATAGGTCAGTGCCTTCCTGGATAATCTATGCAGATGGCTGCCCATGGGATGCCTTCACCAGGTATTGAGAAGATAGCACATGTGCTCACCTGAGAAGTGATACTTACTCAAGAGGCCACAAATCGTCTGAAGACTTTGGCTCAGCTCTGGCCACAGATAATCCTTGACGTGACTTTCCCAAGTCAGGTCCCCTCAGCGCCAGACCTCCAACTTTTTCAAGGAACGTCCCATTTCTCTCTCTCTGTTCGCTGAGTCCCTGTGATCCTTATCCAGTCTCCCACATGGTGAGGCAGAGTTAAGCAGCATATTTTCTTTCTCTTTTTAGAGTCTATGCCATGATCTTCTCAGGTATTCCCTCTTGATTCTCAATAATTTCTTTTAGAAGCAAAAACTGCTCCAAAGCAAATACTGCTTTTGTCTTTGCATTCCTACTAAAATATCCTAGTTCTTTTCAAGGTAGCATGGATGCCTCTGACTGACAAGGGAAGAGGCACATACAAGATAGTGCAGAAAAGAAAAGCTCAGCGGTGAATACCTCAGTGTTAATTATTTAATTAATTAAGCACACAATTAAATGCACATTTATTTTTAAGTACCTTTAAGATTGCTCTACTAGATACTGTTGTTTTGGTATCAATTATCCAGGCTATTTATATGGAACTGAACATTCTCATATGTTTTATATTTCTTGTCTGTGACCTCATCTTCCATAGGAATTATTTTTTATGGGAGATTTCCCTTGTAGGGAGCTGGGGTGTGGGCTTTCCTATGGGGTGGCTGCCTCTACTGGGCTCTATAGATTGATGCACAGGCCCCAAACTAGACCTTAGTTTGCTGTTGGCTTAGGACTCTTGAGTTATGAAGATGCTCAGAATCTGGGTTTATTTCCAGCTTTTGGTACAAGCCTGGGCTCTAGACTTCCCTAGATAAACTGTTTCCACCCATGGCTGGGGTAAATGTATGGATATGCTCATTTTTACTATACATCCTATTGTTTCCACTCCTAGGTATTTACTCAAGAGAAGTGAAAAAAATATATATATACATAAAGACTTGTGTGCAAATGCTCATAGCTGCATTATTCATAATAACCCAAACTAAAAATGACCCAACATCCATCAACTGAGGAATAGATTTTTAAAATTGTATATCTATACTATCAAGTACTACTCAATGATAAAAGGAAAAAAATAGTAATCTATTCAATCACATAGGTGAAACTCAAAAACAAGTCAGTGGGAAAAGAAGTCAAGTAAAAGAAGTCAAACACAAAAGACTATGTACTATGTTACACCATTCATATGAAACTCTAGAAGAGGCAAATTTATAGTTACAAAAAACAGAGCAGAGATCGCTTGGGGCTGAGGGTGGAAGAAAGGATTGACCTCAAAGGGGTGCAAGGAAATGTTTTCAAGAGATGGAACTCTTCTATATCTGGATTGTGGTCATGGTTACACAATGGTATACAATTACCAAAATTCATCAAATTGTACACTTAAAATGAGTGAATGTTATTGTATGTAAGTTACACCCCCAAAAAGCTGGGATAAACTACCTTGTAAACACCTTCTTTATGTGTCTCTCAGTCTTCCTTTTATATCGCTTCCATTAATGTTTTTCACTAGAGTCTTAACTATCACTACATCAACGTGTTGCTTTAAAAAATGGTTGGAAAGGTCCCATTTGAAGTGTGTCCACAAAGGGAGGACAAAGCTCTTCTCTTAGCTATGCTTGTGGTGAGGGGAAAAGTAGGAATCAAGGACAGGTCATGGAGAGCAGGCAAAGATTTTGTACTTTAGTTGTTAGGTAATAGAGGTCACTAAAAATTTTGAGCTGTACAGAAACCATTTGTGCTTTAGGAAGATAAAACTGGAAGCCATGTGTAGGCTGGACTGGAGGAAAAGATCCTAGAGACAGAAAGATTGATTAGGAAGTTATAACAATGGAACAATGAAAAGTTAATCCTGATCCAATGTGTATCAAATGGACTGGAAAGGAATGGGGCACGTATGACAACTTAATAAAGACAGTATTAGTAGGGAGGGCAAGACAAAGAAAAAGAAGTTAGGTGGCTGAGGGAGGTGTTCTGTTTGAATGATTAGGAAGATAATTTATTAATAGGATTTGGGATTACAGGAGGAAGAGCATGTTTAAACAAGTTGTTCAATATTGAAAATATAAAGATATAAGTGGGAAAAGAAAACCACGACTCCCCCCTTCTTCCAGGCAAATTCTGGGGAGAATGAAGACTTTAGCAAAAGAATTTAATCAAGGCCCTACTAATGTAATGATGAAATCAGAAATAATGGCCTTGATAGTTCAGTGGCCTTAGTTACAGAAATGTAATTTTCAATCATATTTCATAAAATGTCTTGTGAAATAAAAAATGCTAGACTAGCAATTATCATCTCAGGTAAAAATGAGGAAGGAGAGAAGGCAGGAGAACATTAACATACCAAAGAACTTTGGGGCACAGAGCAAAAAGCAATGATGGGTACGTCAAGGTCTTGCTTAATTGGAATCAATTCCATCTTCGTATGTCATCAGTAATTTAAATTTGTGTCTTGTTACTAAGAAGTGCAAGAATTTCTCCAGTAATAGACAAATGTTAACAACTATAAAATATAATTTTTTTTCCAAATATGGTCTAAGACAGAACCCTTTTGTATGCTGAAACTCATAAACTAATCCTGGGAAGAAATTAGCTTTCTTGATAAAATACTTAACCAGTTTTCTGATGAACTGTAGTACAATTAAGACTTGTTCTGCGAACCTGGTTATTTTCTCATAAAATAACTAGTTACTTTCTTATAAAAAGCCTGATTAACTTGAACTTCTTAAAATGTCTACACTGAGGGGACTTCCGGGAAGATGGCGGTGTGAGCAGGGCGGCAGAAATCTCCTCCCAACACTATATTTATCTACGAAAACACAGAAAATACATCTATTCCTAAAAGAGAGACGAGAATACACAGGAAAGCGCACAGCGTGCAGCTACACCCGAGAGGACTCGGCACCCCAAGAGGCGGGTAAGATACGGAGCCGCGACCCGGCGGGACCCGAGCCCTCCCCCACCCCAGCGCACCGGCGGGAGGAGAGGATTCAGAGCCGGGAGGGAGTGGAAGTACACCCTGCGAAGTAGCCAGCCCAGGTGATCTGCGCGGGGAGCGCTGACCCACACTGCGCAGTGCAGCGGAGATTGGAGAGACAGAGCGGCAGGATCTGAGCGGGGAACGCGCCAGGGTGCTTGCAGCCGGCTCCCAGGAAGGAAAAAAAAAAAAGTGCGAGCTTTCTTCAGCGGTCTTAAAGAGACAGGAGCCCAGCGGAGGAGCCGGATCGCCCCAGCACACCCAGCCCAGCAGGCTGGGAGTCCTGGGGAGTTTCAGACGCCTTAGCTGGCGACTGAGGAAGCGTAGCCATACTTACACTTCTCACTGAGATCAACAGCCTCCTATTCGTTCCCACCCCTGCCAGAGCGATAAAGGCACAGTCACAGCTGTGGAATAGTGGGGCAACAGCGCCACCTAGAGCATTCCT
>JAVSCE010007997.1:0-35381 GCA_032199065.1 Smutsia gigantea | reverse complement strand
TTTGTTCCTAAGGAGAATATGAAAATCTTTTTAAGTCTGCTGAGAGGATGTAAGTGGAAGATCTAATTATTAAATCAGGACATATTATTAAGTAATGTATCATTAACGTTTAAATTTATATCCATCAGTATCAATTAATTATTGTCAGTACACTTCCTAGTGCAAACATAAGAAGTGAATCCATGCTATCTCAAGTTGCATGAGAAAGAATAGAGCTGCTTACATAACTGAATTCCCTGAGTGGTACTAGCCTACACATACTCTCCAAGAGGCTAATATAAATAGTCTAATATGCTTCTACCTTAGAGAACCTGGAGGAAAAAAACAGTTGCTTTTTTTAATAGTTCAGGTAAAGACCTTAGGAAACCAATCCCTGAATGATTGTACAGGTCTGATTCCCCGTATACGAACCCCTGAATACAGCCAGAGACATAAGGGCTTAAATTGGTCAGGACTGCATGAATTTGGGGGCTTAGGAGAGGTAGAGTCAACATCAATATAAAGGAATAGGATAAAACATTTATTTTAGAAGGGAGAAGAGTGGTTTTCAAGGAGTTACTGGCAGATAAAACAAAGCAAAACAAAACAAAAATGGGTCTGTTCTAGTCATTCAGTAAAGAAAAATTAGTTCATTATCTCAGTTGTACTCTCACATCTTCTTTAACTTGGTCTGTGATCTCTTTTGTCTTTTTCTAGTGACAAGAGGACACTGCACTCTGCTGTTCCAGTTAGAGACCGCCAGGGCCTTGCTGCCTTGACTGCGAATCATTATGGGTATGTAATTCTCTTTAAGCCTTTCCTCAACAGCACTTTTTTCTCCCCTCCGTTTCTTTCCTACTGCTCATTTTGTGGTAGCTGCTTCTTTCTCCACTCACTAATTAACCTTGTTTGAGGCTCCATTCCCATGAGGTTATATCTATTACACTCCCCTTGTTCCCCTCTCTTGGATGCTGACTTCCTCTCTCCCATTATATTTTCTATGGATTACTCACATCTAAAGTGAGGTACCACACCATCTCTTTTGATTTCCTGGTCAATAATTTCCCTGGGTTACCAGAAACGTGTCTGCACACGAGAAGATATTTTTGTGACTATACTCCCAAAAAGTATGCATTTTGAGGATGAAGACACTGAATTCTCTGTTAAAGGGCTTTAAGGAAAGGAAACTTCCATACCCACTTGTAGGGGAATCTCTTACAGTAGAAATAAATAAATAAATAAAATCTCCTTTAACATTTCCTATTTTCCTCATTTTTATATGTTCTACAAAAAAAAGCACTGTGATGCTTTCAAGGACTAGATGGAAAATGTTTATTATCTTTTGCTGAATATGCAATGGACTTGTATCCTGTCTTTTCCAATGTTAAGTTTGTTCTCCCTGTGCAAGAAATGATGGTGACTACAGAGGATACAGGCTTCTTATTAAACTTTCAATGTCCAGTCTCTGTCTAGTGACTCACACCTGTTATGTCAAAAGGTCAAATCACTACCACCGTAAAACAAAATGCTCAAAACTGTATTGAATACATATTTCAAAAAACACAATTGTGCAAAGGATATTCAGCCTATTCCTGGGTCATGTTTGCATTCTTTAAGGTAACCACAGACACGTTTTTGCGTTCACACCTTGCAATTATTTCTGACTCATAACACAAGCGCCTTCCTTTAGAGCACACCTGTCAGAAGTGTCAAACAGGTCTTTACTGCTTCCTCAATGGAGATGTTTTAAATATGTAAGTATTGCTTCTGTGTGACCCTAAGACTGGGAGTTTATTCAAACTTCTTCAATTAAGGAACTTCTATATCTTCAAAAGCTCTTTATGTACTTAATGAGAACACAGGAAAGTGAGATATCATTTCAAAGTGTTTTTATGGGAGGGAGATGAGAGAGATGAAAAAAATCACCGGGTGGTTCACATCCCTTTTCATGCTCTTGCGGAGAGTACCTTCTCTTGTCCTCTGAATATCCCTGCAGACCCCTTCTGCTTATTATTGTGCTCTAAAATAATGATTTACATGCAAATCATTCAAGCACATATACTCATTATTGCTTCTTCCCACCTTCTCTCAGTTCCTGACTTTTAAAGGAACTATGGGATGTTAGAGTCCAATACACTGTTTTTTCAGCTCCCAGGAGTTAGCAGAATAAGGGAAGCATGACAGGATATATAAACCCTACAATTCTGAGAATCCAAGAGTCCAGTTCTTCTGCGAAGGCTTTAGAGAGCATGGGCCCCACCATCAGGAGTTCTTCAGACAAGACCACACCTTCCCAGACTCAAGCCTCTGTCAACATGAATGAACCACTTTGATTGAAGCCAACAGGATTTCTTCTAGGGACTTGTGCAGGATTAACTGTTTCATCACTAACAGACAGACTGGCACCTGGGAACTTCAGGGAGACTTCTTCAAATCTAATAGGCGCATTACTGACATTTTTATATATCTGAAAGCTAGATGGGTCAATATGAAGAGATTTAAAACTACATTCACCTACTGACTTCACTTACCTTTTCCTTTTTATATATGTATATCAGAGTGATATATGATAAATCTATTTTTAAGAAAAGCTAAACAGCTGATTTTATAGGAATAAAATAAAAATTATAAGTGATAAAATTTTCCTTTATAGTTAATCATTGGCAAATTTTTCTTTGTCATTAGTAATTAAAATAATAAAACAGGGTGTTTTTGAATTGTCAAATGCTGGCTTTATGGAACAACTGCAAAAATAAACTGTTGATAAAGCAAAGCAGAGATCCTGCCTTAGCAGAGATTTAGTAGTGTATTGAACAGAAGGGGCAAAGGTAAGATATTAATAAAAATTTTAAGGTCCGGTTTAAGGTAGGGGCTTGATTGGGATTGCACAAGTTAATAAATAAGGGTTAAGGATTCGTAGACAGAATGACACAGGCCTTGGTGGGGGCTAAGAACAGGCTGCCCCCAGGTGTGCCCCTGTGACCTGAGGATTACTTCAGAGATGAAAACTATCGCGGCCCAAAGGACTCAAGAAGAGCCTTTGACCTCCCCACTTTATTGCCGAAAAAGAATGTAGATAGAATTACTCCAGGAAGAGAGCTCTCACCATAGATAGCTATATTATAATGTCGTTTAGGGGTGGTAGACTGGGAGGAATGTGGCTACGTCTGTCAAAATTCCTCTGTGTGCCCCACTGTTTCTGTGTGGTCTGGCAAAATTCATTTACCAGACATTTACTCTTTCATATCTGTGTGATTTACTTCCCGTTTCCTTTGAAGTCTCAGGACCCCAATCCCCTTCTCCTTGTTTCTGGATAACATATATACCTCACTGTCCCTGACTATCTTTGGAATCTGTCTATAGAGTCCCTGTACATATTTAATTGAATTTTCTTTTTTTCCCCTATTAATCTGTCTCATGTCAATTTGATTCCTAAATCAGCTAGAAGAACCATGAAAGGTAGAGGAAATTTCTTCCTCCCCAGTACCTTATATATGAGTCTTGGAGAGTAAACAGATGTTTATTGTTCTGGGAAAGGGGATACTTATTCTAATAAGAGTAAATTTGAGCTGTATGATATTCAAATAAATGGATTTTTGAAAAGTTCCAGAAATAAACAATAAATTTGGTTCCCATTGGTAGAACTTTCATAATTTGCACACAAAGTAGAATAACATGTCTAAATAGGGTTCTTTCAAATTCTTCATTTATACTAATTTAAAAAAAGCAATAAAAAATAAGCAAAAAAGAATAATAATTAACAACAATAATGTCTCTTATCTTCTTTAGCCTAACTAGACAACCCTGCTAAATAAAACAAAGGGGAGAGGGGTGTGTACAATTTTTATCATACTTCAGGCTTAGCTAACATTAAGGGAGAGACTATGGAAATGGTATTATATTATTTCCTACACCTCTATTTTTAGGTAGAAAGATAGATATGAGCAGCCAGGAAGGGGGAAGATAAGGTTCAAGGGAAAAACACCCAGTTAGGAGGTCCTACTTGAAACAGCAACAGCTTTGCAAGGGAGATAACTTCTTTGCCTGTTGGAACCAAGCCAAACTGGTCCCAATCTGATCCAGTGCAGGCCCAAATGAACAAAACTAAGAACCACACCCATCATAATCTCATTAAAATAAGATTGTGGTTTTGTACCCTCACCCCCCAACCCCTGTATGCATTTTGGGAAAGACATGTGCACCAAGAGGAATAGGTATACAACTAGAACTGTCAATCAAATGATCTCATCCTGATACTCAAAGAGGCACCTTTCAGCTTGGACATGATAGACCCTCCCCTAAAAGTTCAGGGCCTTTGTCTACCCTGACCCTGGTCCACTCCTCCCTTGGAGTGTATTCAAATAAAACTTTTGCTCTACTTCACTATTGTGTGCCTGCCTTTCAATTCTTTGTCGCAGATGGGACAAGAACTGAGAAGAACAAACTTGACTCAAAACACTACCAACCCACATTTTGCATCAGAGAAATACAGGTAAAATATTTGTTAATGCTGCAACACTGTGGGACCATATACATTCAAGTTATACCCATTTAGTGGTGCTTTGACTTAACAGGACTAAATGATAGTGTTGAAAAGAAACAACAGGTCCCAAATTGGGTCACTTTTGGTAAGCCTCATCGAGCATTAATACATCACCAAATTGTGGTTTCAGCCTTTCCCAGGGAACCTGGACATACATTTTTTTATTCGCTTTGATTTTCACTAGGATCCTCACACCCTGCATGTAGGTACATTCCTTCTCTACCTTAAAAAAATGACTAACCTTGCCCTTTATCTTCTTCCTCAAAGCTAATTGTGCAGGGGTGGGAGGAGGTTGTTCGATAACATTTATTTTGCAAAGTTGCTGCCAGATGGGGAGTCAACAGGAAACATACCAAGTCCCCTGGTAGTGCCAAGAAGATAGGATCGGTGCGTAGCTTCAAGACACATCTGAGATTTCAAAGGCCTTCCAGTTCCTGCCTGCGCCACACATTACTTTGCCAATTATATGTCACCCATCCTTTGGCTTGATCAGGCAAGGCAGATTTGGGAATGCTCCCCTGTCTTCTCCTTGGGCTGCCCTTCTGATATTAAAGCTTTATTTGCTTCAAACCCGGTGACTTGGAGACTGGCTTACTACACATCAGGTATGTGATTCTGAACTTGGGGGTTCAGTTATAGCGGGAATGGATTTTAAACCAATCATTCTAGAATGTATTGGTCAGCACTAGTGAGTTAATCTGCATAATCAGACCCCCTACTCTTTCCCCTAAGGGAAAGTGACTTAGCCTGAAACAATATATTCTTTTGATAATAGCATCCTTGTCTTGTCCTGTTTCTACCCATAAAACCCTCACATTTGCACAACTCTGAAAAGTTCCTTTCTCCTTACTAGATGGGATGCTGCCTGATTCATGAATCATCAAGTAAAGCCAGTTAGACCTTCAAATTGTGTTCAGTTGTATTTTGCTTTTTAACAATAATAGTCAATTATAAAAAAGTAAAAAGGAAGAAAAAGAAAAATTAAGGAATTCAAGAACCCTGGCAATTGCAGAAAATATTTTAATGGCCTCAGAAGTTTTATAATTTCTCCCTATTATTGCACTGTGGGTGTTGCAGGAAAACAGATTTTTCCACCTCAAAATATGCCTCTTTGGCATAAGGTTTATCTTAAGCTGATTATTTTTAAAAATCAGCAGACACAAGAGAAGCTCTGAAAACTGAGTAGAAGTTACCCTTTTGTAAAATAAATTTACCTTTGTAAGGTAATCTCCATCTGTAAGAGTCTCCCTGTCTCTGTACCAGAAAGTGAGGGAAGACTGAAATGTCTAGGAACTTGTATCAATACAGAAAGACCTAAAGATGCCTAACAACTTTACACTTGTTTACTTTGCTTTTCCTGGTAGTCTTCCATAAATGCCTTCCTACTGCCCAACATCTTCTTTTATCTTTAGATGATGATGGTATTTAAGGTGACAGCTTGAGCCATTTTGGAGAATTACTCAGTTTTCTGGGCCTGCCCCATGTATACAGACAGTTATACATGTTATTAAGCTTCTTTTTTTGTCCTGTTAATCTGCTTTTTTATAAAGGGGCAGCCAAGAGTCTAGAGGGTAGCATGAATTTTTTTTTTCTCCTACACAGTGTTGTCAAATAAATGTCTACTCTTGGAAAATTTCAAGTTATTGAAACTCTGAATGTAGAGCTAAAGATTTAGATGTCACCTTGATTTCCTGTCCAAAGATGTACTTAAGGGTTGAGCACCCAAGGAAGTCAAGTGTACAAGTATTTTTCACTTGACAGAGCAAAATATACCAGTCCCTCTAAATTAAAATCTGGAGTCTGTTAAATATTAAGAGATTAGTACCATAAATACTCAAGAACAAAAGGCAAGCCTAAATATTGGCTTCATAATAGAATTGAAAATTATCTGGATGGAGGTGGGAGAAGTGAGAAGCAGAGAAGGCACAGAGTTGTCTGGCATCAGACACAAACTTACTATGTGGCAAAAATTCATTGATTAACTGATACTTATTGAGCTGCTGTTATGTGGTAAGCATAATTCTAGGTGAGCTCCTTACATTAGGGTGCAAAATAAGTTTGTGAAGTTTACATATTACTTGAGATAGAAAATAAATCAATAATCAGATTACTATATAAAATCACAGATGGAAGTTACTGTTATACAGCAAAGAAAAATAACTAAGAGAGATTGAGGACAAGAAAAAGGAAAAGAAATCCAGAGGAATTGTCTCCTATTGTTCTACACTTCTTCCCTTATACATTCTCTTTTCTCTGATCTCTCATTCTCAATATCCAATTAGACATATTGTTCCTTCTGAATTAACCTCCCCATTGTCTTAGAGTTTGGTTTTTATTTTCCATAGCTATATCATTTTCCTTTATAGTTTTGGGAAATTTTCAACTTTTTTAAAAATCCAACTCTTCATTATTATTGAGTTTCATATACTTAATTACTAAGGGCACCTTTGTAATTTGTTATTACTCCTTTATCATTTCAGTTTATTCTTGTTTTATGACTACAGTGTTTTCTCAAAATTTTCCTGAGAATATTAATTAAATATGTATATTTTTTAAGTAGTGCCTTGTGAATTATTATTTCCTCTGGCATCAATTATTTCATTTGTTGACTTTGATTCTATTTGTTCTTGTTTCCAAAATAATATTGATTGTTCATTCATGTTTTGTTTATGAACACAGTACTAGGTTGATTTATACATTTAGCTTTTGAAGTAGGTATAATAATGGCTTCTGAAAATGTCCATGTACTAATCCATAGAATCTTAAATATGTTATATTACATGATGGCAAAGGGGAATTAAAATAACAAATGGAATTAAGGTTGCTAATCCACTGAGCTTAAAACAGAGAGACAATCCTGGGTTATCCAGTAGATCAAATGGAATTACAAGGGTCCTTAAAAATAAAAGAGGGAGACAGAAGAGATGAAGTAGGAAAAATCTCTACTGGGCATTGCTGACTATAACAATGGAAGAAGGTCATAAGCCAGGGAGTGTAGGTAACCCATAAAAGCCAGAAAAAAAAAACAACAACAGAATAAGGGACCAAATTCTCCTCTAGGGCCTTCTAGGGCCTCCAGAAGCAATTCAATCCTTTAACCTCTTGATTTTAGACCTTTGAGACCCACTTTGGACTTAAGACCTATAGAATTGCAAGATAATAATAAAGTGGTGTATGTAAAGTTACCAAGTTTGTGGGAAGTTGCTACAGAAATAATATAAATCTACTAGAGCATTCTACTAGATTTTCTGTATGGGTTTTTTCTAGTGATCTATAAATCTTTTAGTAAAGAGTATTAACTGTCAGTTTTAACCTTTCAGATGGGCAATACGCAGGTCAAAAAATGAGTGATTTTATTCTCATGAAGCTAAAGTCTATACTAGAAACAGTTACTGTGGTTCAGGTAGATCATTCAAATTTAGAGTATATTGCTAATCTGAGACTAAAGGTAAACACTGCTATTACAATTATAGAGGTGAAAATAAGGCAGTTAATACCTATTTTGCATGAATATTCTACAGATGCTATGCAAAGATAACAGCAACTTTTGTTTGATATTTATATATTCTATCTACTTCTTGTTTTCAGGGGGTTCACTAAAATTTCTGATTTTCTGATGTTCCATCCTCCAATTCATATCTTTAAGGTTTTATTCCCTTTTGTATATATTTACTATCATTCACTGAGATTTACAAATAGAGAGAATAAAAGTAGTCATATATCCAACCACCCAACTTGAAGGAACCAAATTTAGTTCTTACGTTCTTTCCCCAGGAATAACCACCTTTAGAATGAAAACTAATAGTTGGCCACATGAGCCCAAAAGTTGTGGAGTCTTGTAGCTCCGGGAGGAAGGAATTCCCACCTGGGGCAAGTTCCTTATGACTATAGTAAGACAGAAAGGATGACAAGGGTGAGAGTTTGGGAAAAGGTTTTATTGCTCATAGCTTAGTCGTTTTCTGGATGCTTTCTGCTCCCTCTTACTTGGCTCTGCTAGCAAGCCCCTTCTCCACTGCCCCTGTTGGCGAGCTCTGCTTCCCCTGCCAGCCCCTTCTGGGAGGAACTCCATGGATGGGACCCTGGTGACTGGCAGGTGCCTGACCAATTACACACCAGAAAGGGAGGGAAGGAGAGAATGGCCATTTTCTGTTCTCCCCACCCCTTGCCCTGGATGGGCCAGAGGCTCTACTGTGGTAAACAACCATTAATATGCAAATAGGCCCTTATTTGCATACCACTATCAAGGCCAAGCAGGAAATTCTGGGTGAAAACTTCCATTTACCCCACAAGTCTTTTGACCAGTTACTATTAAATGCTCAGAAAAGAAGGGGAAGTATCTTTTCTAGAATCATCAATCTAAAGAAAGTGCTTTTATACAGAATGTTAGCATTAGAGAAACTATCATGCTTAAGTAACTAGCCTAAAATGCAGGGCTGAGGAAGTTTGTTTCTGCTTCTCTTGCCCTCAGGACCTCAGCGAGTGACCCTTTCACAATCTCTCTACATGTGAAATTCGCTATGGACCATGGGTTGCTCTGCTGGGTCAATTTTCCAGTCCCAATTTCCTCCATGTTCCTGTAGATTTACAGCCTCTACCTCACAACAAGGACTACACATCTTCACTTTGTACTTGTTACCTAGCTTCAAGATGACTGACTTAGCCTGTCCTCTATTATTCTAGTTTGTTACAATGCTTAACTCTTCATGAAGAGAAGTGGTGATCCTCTTAGAGCATTACTAGCTAGCTCACTTTATCTCAACACTAATAACTAATCAGTAGGTTGCAGGCACACATTAATACAGACAACCCAATAAAGCACCAATAAAACATTATTTTCAACATTTTTCCTGATACTGTAGTCTAACTAACCCCTACATCTGTTAATAATATATTTTAATTATAAGTGATGGTGTATTAGAATATTTATATTTAAAGAAGGGCCGCTAGAACAGAAGTGGTCCAGATTTTACATATGCAAACAAAACTTTATTTAGGTTTGGTTGACTATTGCACAAAGGCTGTTCACATTAAAACTTATTTGATTTTCCCATGTTTTCACCTATTTTTATGGATTCTGAGTATATATAATACAATATATTATATAATTTATATGTATAATTATATAATATATTATAAATTTATGTAATATATCTCACTTGACTGAGCGCATTCTCTGCCAAAGACAAATTATCTCCCAAAAGGCCACGACATCTGCCAAAGACAAATTATTTCCCAAAAGGCCACAACATCAAATTCTTGGATAAATTCGTTCATGTGCCTTGGGACCTCTTAAACCAAGCATTCCTATGAACACTGCCCATGTAACTTGATTGCACTTGGCAAAATAATATGTACTTTACCTTATTAAGTAGTTAAGCAGGTAAGATTTACTCTCAGAAATAAACTAGCACCTTTAGCCAAATGAAACATATAAAGAGTCAAGTTCTTGATTTTTCAACCATGTAAAACCTGACAGATTCAGCCCACCTGACTGTCAAAAAACCAACCTGAAATGTCAGAACAATACTTCAGAGATATGCCTTACATTGTGGGAGTGCACTGATATTCGAGCCAGTTAATAAAATAACAGATATGCTAATTACTACCCAAAAATGGCAGTGCTAATTAGTCTCTTAAGTCAGACCACATTAAGTGTAAAAATGTATGTGCATCGTTCCTGCAAAGGCTTACAGAATGGAAGATCATTATCTAATGACTCCAACATATGGTAAAGTTACAAACAATATGTTGGAAGCTGACTTTTGGAATAGTGAAAAGTGAGAGATCACTGCATACATAATAACCATAATTTTTAAATGAATACTAACTGGATAAGGATCTAATGAAGGGTACCTGATTGGCAGCAGCAGGGAAGAATGGCCCTGCTGTTCAAACTAAAGCCTCTTAACAGCATTTTCTCTTCTACCAAGAGCCCCTAAAAAAGTGAGAACGAGAAATAAAGGCCTCTGATAAGAGAGGTCAATGTCATTTGCTTGCATAGGGGGTTTCAATAGGTCCCTTACAATGAGGCTGAGAGCACAGATCCAGGTAATGTCTAACAAATGCCTTTCTTTGCAATATAGTAAAGAACTACAATTAATTGGCCTTTAATGTATCTGTCCGTGATGTTGCCGAAGCCACTGATACTAGTTTGGATTAGATCATTTAAAGACATTTAAGGTAGAAAAAAAGTGAATGTGTGATATGGAAATATGATGGGGGGCAGGGGAGGGAGGGAAAGAGGTTGGGTAGAAGAAGAGAGCTGAAAAATGGTAGGCCAGAAGAACCTTGAAATATATTCAAGGACTTAAAGAAGATTGCCAGAAAGTCCATTTCCTGGAGGTAAACTAATCAGTTCTCATTATTTAAATCTGGTTCCTATCAAATACCTTTAGGAAAAAAAAATGCTGTCATGAGAAAGAAATGTGGAAAGCTTATAGTGACTAAAGATATTACCCCCATGAAGACAAGAAGCCAATTTCTATTAATGACAGAAGAAACCAAAAAAACAGTTGTTCTCTGTAATCAGAAGCTGATTCCACAGGAAGATAAAGATTCAGCAGTACAGCTCCTACACGTGGAAAGCACTGGCCAGTAACGTCTGAGTAAGCATATGACTTTTGTGTGACTGAATGAGCACAGACTGTTACATGGACTCAATAAATTTTTAAGTGAGTATACTGCACCCGCCAATGATAATTTAAACAAATTCTCCCTCTTCACTTGCAGAGTAGTTTGTTTCAGCTAATAGTATCCTTTCTTGTGGAACTGATGCCCTGAAGACAGATCTAGATTGTTGTGGTATTTTTCAGTGAATACACTTAACATCAAGGGTATGTCTGTGTATATGGCAAGCGTCAGAATACTAAGTATTTGTTTTCACTTTCAGTAACAATTAGGCAGTAATGATTAGGCTTCCTCTTAGAGGCCTCCTTGGTTGGATTAAAGGTGACAAAAAAAATATTGCCAGGTTAGTTTGGTTACTGAATCATTCGAACAACTTTTATCCACCTTTTCACCTGGGTGAGAGAATGAGTTCTTTCTTTACCAAAGAAGACTTGTTCTTATCCACATATTACCTTTGTTTCCAGAGCCTTCTGTGACTTTCAGAGCATGACACCTTCATCTAGTTTTCTCAAATGTTTTTTTTTTCTTGCTTTCAAGAGCAGAGGATTCATACGGACTTCTAATTGGAAGTGAAGCTCTATGATATCTAACTGTATCTGACAAAGTGGACAATGTAATCCCACTAGAGTTAGAAGCCTATCCTTTTTTTTCTTTCCCAGCCAGATACAGATACTAGAATTGAATACCTTATTTTTGGAAATAAAGGAAAATACTAAAAGATGGATTCAGGAATGACTGTGAGAGGGGATTAGAGGCTCATACTTCATAACATGGTTGATCTGTTGCAAAGCTTTTTTAAGTCACATGTAAATGTTCAAGAATTTTCCACATAGAACTAAGCTGGGTCCTGTGGGGCTTCCGTTCAGTGATCCTCAAACTGGACCCCAGAATTAAAAAGCTTTATTTAACAAGTACTGAATTTTAAAAATGTCTTATCAAATGTTCTTCGATTCAGTTTCCCTAGTACCCTGACCTCCTATCTCTATTTCATCTATTATCTACGAAACCAAATCTATTCCTTTTAAATCACAATTAATAATTATTTTATATTGATAATTTATTCATCAGATTTTTATTGACCAATGTCTTAAGAGCTGGTAATGAACAGAGTCCCTGCTCTCCCAGTTTTAATCTTGCATCTAGGGAATCAGAAAATAAACAATAAAAAATAAATCGGTTATTTTCAGAAGTCAACCTGTGTCATGAAGAAATTTAAACTTGATCATGGAAGCGAGATGGTGTTGCAGACAACAAACATTAAATAGGGTATTTAACCAAATCTCCCCGAGGTGATAATTTCTAAATGATGGGACAACGGGAATGTCTTAAAGAATCAGATCTGCCAAGATCCAGGGAAAGGTCACTCCAGTTGGGCTGAATAGAAAATCTAAACACTGTGAGACAAGCATGAGCTTAACATGTCCCAGGAACAGAAAGGAAGCCAGAGTGGTGGGAAGTTAGTGAAAGAAAAAAACATGCAGAAGAAAGGATAGAGAATAAATGGAAGACAGATCTTGGGGGTCAGAATTAGAAGAGGTACTTTAATTGAAATGTTAATTTATCCATGAAAACTGGAAGCAGGGATTGGGGTTGATTATTCAACTTTACCATTCTTCTGTGCCCTGCAGGCTCTAGAGAAAGAAATGAAATGAGGCAGAGTAGCATATGTTAAATATCTACTATGGGCCAAAAGGGTATTTGACTTAAGACTGGCTCTAGATAAATACTTTAGGAGAGAAGCAATACAAACGACCTGCTTCATGTGCCTTTCTTTTATTGTATCCAACCTTCTAACGGGTCTCATTCATTCTATTTAATTTTTCATTTGGGGTTGATGCTACAGTTCTGGCAAACCTCCCAGCAACAGACATTTGATTGCTCTTGTTCCATTCGGATACTGTATTTCAGAGAATAAGACAGTTCATTTAAGAGAGCAACTGTTAAATTTTCTACTGACTAAAGAGGCGGGTTTTGCAGAGTGGGTACTCTTGTCAGAAAATTCAAGTCCTTTGTTTTCAGCCAGCTCAAGGAAATGGTCATTATATGTAGGACCATTTTTATCTTTTCTCCATTGCACATTTTACTCTCCAGCCACTTCACAAAAATCTCCATTCCAGCCATGCACAGTAAATAAACACCTACCAAAACACTCAGGATAAATGACCTATGTTGTGGTACAGAAAGGATAGCTTTCAGAAATAAATTAGCACTCCGGAAAAACACTGACTACAACTCTGATTTGGGGCCACTGGATCATTTCTCTCAAAGCGGGGAAGAGCACATATTTATTTTTTAAAATGGAACATCATGGTATTTCCATTTTTAGTTTTTTGAGGAACCTCCATACTGCTTTCCACAATGGTTGAACTAATTTACATCCCCACCAGCAGTGTAGGAGGGTTCCCCTTTCTCTGCATGCTCACCAACATTTGTTGTTGTTTGTCTTTTGGATGGCGGCCACCCTAACTGGTGGAGTATAAGAACAAAGAAAAAACTGAAGGAACAAAACAGCAGCAGACTCACAGAACCCAAAAATGGACTAACAGTTACCAAAGGGAAAGGAACTGGGGAAGATGGGTGGGAAGGGAGGGATAAGGGGGAAAAGGGAGTATTAGGATTAGCACACATAATGTAGGGGTTGGGGGTCATGGGGAAGGTATACGGGGAATGCCATATAACACAGAGAAGACAAGTAGTGATTCTATAGCATCTCACTGCACTGATGGACAGTGACTGTAATGGGGTATGTGGTGGGGACTTGATAATAGGGGGAGTCTCGTAACCATAATATTGTTTATGTAATTGTACATTAATAATAGCAAAATAAAAAAAGTCTGCAAAAAAAAAAGGAACATCATGGTGTGTTTTCAAAATGGATTTTAAAGTGGCTGTGTGGGTGACTATCTTGACAGTATGTGACAGATAGGCATTGTCATATTGAGGTTTTATTTCAATATAAGAAGGCTTTTATTTCTTTGAAGTAATAGTTTAGGGAATCATATACCGTCTGTAGGATTTAATTTTTATTCATTGTTTCTATACAAAATATATTGCATGACTGTTTCCTTATTGTGAAATAATCCAAACTCTATGCAATGAATGGATTTAAGTGTGAAAGCCCATTTTCCCTTCTACATTGGTCATCCACCACCCACTATCCTCACCAGTGGTAGTTATTAGTTATAGGTTGAAGATTCTTTCTAGATCTTTTCATATACAACCACAAAGGCATTTAAATACACCCACCCCCACGTGTATAAACTGTTTTATGTTATTATTTTTTAGTAGCATTTGGAAATGTTGCCTGCTTCATAAAACATTATGTGAAGATCTATCTATAAAAGTGAATATAAACCAACTTCATTCTTTTAAAACTGCTCGAAATTTCAGGTGTGGACGGCCCATAATTTAATTTGCTAATTAATTATTCTTCCATTGATAGGCATAAAAATTATTTTAAACTTTTCTTCTGGAAAGATTTCTTACATCATATTTTATATAATATTTTCCCCTAAATAAAATGTAAAACTTTAAAATCAAACTTCTCACTATAACTACATCTAAAATTTCACTCTGAATTTCTAATTCAATGGTAATAAAATATTATAATTCATACAAATTTCACATAACAAATGTGCAAAAATAGAAAACAAATTATTAATGTTAAATATAGAAATCCTATTGTAGAAATTGTGCATTTAGATTATGTTAAGTTTTTTCATAAGTATGCTTATTTATACTTTTTTACTGTTTCATGGATATAATGAGTTGGGTTGAAACAGTGTGTACTACTCTTTTACATGAGAATTATTTTGCATCTGTTACTATAATATTCAAGTATTGGGAGATATTAGACAATTCAATAACATGAGAGAACAATTTGTTCAATTTAGCAGCAAATGGAGAGATTACATTCTCCAAACATTTGCCAGATAGATGCTGGGTCATCTATTAAAAGCAAGTATAATGAATTAATTATAAAAGTAAGAAGGATAAGCAATATTCCAGAATAGAGAAGGGAAAGCTCACATATTACACTATCCTAGTCAACAGAAGACTAATCTTAGAGGCTTTCTTTGCAAATACCTGGCACATAGGGATGTAGCAAAGGCACAATACATTGTCCTTGATAATAATTACAACAATGATAATAATAGTAGGTTTAAATAGAAAAAATATATATTTTGTATCTTTTACTAGATATTTAAAATATAGAAAAGTTTTAAAAAAAGATGAAATTAGTCTGTAACTGCTCTTTCCACAGTTTTGGCTGTCATTTTGCAAAATTAAATATCAGAAATACATTCATATTATAAAAAAATACATTAAAGAAAAATATAAAATAAAAGGCAAATAATTTATTCCCTCCCCTCTGTCCCCAGGTTCTCTGCAGCTACAATAATCACACATAAGACAAAGTTTTTGTTTATCCCTCAAGAGAAAGCATATAATTGTACATAAATATTTAATTCATGCATACACAAACACATACAAATCAAATATGTAATTAAATATATGTGTGCATGTATTTCTATAGTATCATTTTGCTGACACAACAAACACCATATTTTTCTACTGGAAACTTTAAAAATTCTGCAATGCATTATCTCAGAGCTCTTTGTAAAAAGATCAGGCATAGATGTATCTCAAAAACATATTTTCTCTTAAATTACATTCTTTTAATTGAAGTATGATTAAAACAAATTGCATAGATTTTAAGAGTAAAGCTCAACTAATTTTTAAATATGCTTATTTATATATCCATGTAACCACCAGTCAGATTTTCCACACTCCAGAAGATTACTGTAAGCTTCTCTACACTTTAAATACCCTCTCAAAATTAGTCACATATTTGACTTCCATCCAGACAGATTAGGATTGTTTTTCTTGAAAGCCCTATACATAGTACCATCCAGTATGTAAGCATGTATCTTTTTATGTCTGGCATTTTTGCCCCACACTTTGTTTCTTAAGTTCATCCAGATTATTATATATAACAGAAGTTTTTTAAATTGCAATGTATTATAATTCCTTTAAGTATACCATAATGTATTTATGGATTTTAATATAAAAACATTAGAGTTATTTACAACAGATAAAAAGAATGAAAAAAGAATGAAAAAAGATTTAAGTGAATTTTATGTTAATAAAGTGGAAAACCTCAACGATGTGGACTATTTTCTCAAAAAATATAAATGTCTAAACCAGCTCAAAATAAATTATAAAACTTCATGACTGATAACCATGAAGGTATTCACTGACATAAATACACCCAAAAGTTATAAAACCCAATTTTGTAAGTGACTGTACCAATTCAAAGATAGAAATTTTCCATTCTACACAAATTCCTTTAGAACACAGAAAAGTGTAGAATGTTGAAGGGGATGATTTGAAATTAATGTATTTCATTAGAAACACAGAATACAAAAATCATTTGATCAACCAATAGATGCAATAGCTATCCTATAAAATCAGCATGTTTATAATGAAAAAATATTCAACATCTGATTAGTGATGTGGAATTCTTTAACTTAGTAAGTTATTGTTAATAAAACATACACCAAACATCCAGCTTAATGACAAAGTAAGTATTCTCCATAAGACTGAAAAATATGACAAGGCTCACTGTCACTATCACCGCATGTATTTAATGAATGAACATCCTATTCATAGAAAATAAAAAGTGTAATGATTGGACAGAATGACAAAATTGTTATTATTTACATATGATATAATTAGTCACTTAGAAAATAGAGGGGAACCAGCTGAGAAGCTATTAACTCTAATGGGAGTTTAGTAGAATAGCAGGATAAAAAAAATCACTCTCCTATACACCAGGAATAATCAGCTTAAATTCTGTCATATAGCTAAGAAGCTTATTAGACATAGTCTTGAGTGTCACCCAGACCCAGAATCATAATCAGCATTTTAATCAGATTCCCAGGTGATTTGTATGCATTAACATTGGGAAAGTACTGCCCATCAGTGTTTTTCTACTTTAGCCACATATTAGAAGCACTGAAGAACTTTTTCTTTTGTAATTAAAAAAAAAATTTTTTTTTGGTACCATTACTGTACAATTACTTGAACAACATTATGGTTACTAGACCCCCTATCATCGAGTCCCCGACACATACCCCACTACAGTCATTGTCCATCAGCGTAGTAAGATGCTATAGAATCACTACTTGTCTCCTCTATAAATACTGCCTTCCCAGTGTCCCCCCCCTGCATTATACATGCTAATCGTAATGCCCCTTTTTCCCCCTTATCCTACCCTTCCCACCCTTTGTCCCAGTCCCTTTCCCTTTTGTAACTGTTAGTCCATTCTTGGGTTCTGTGAGTTTGCTGCTGTTTTGTTCCTTCAGTATTTTCTTTGTTCTTTTATACTCCACATATGAGTGAAATCATCTGATACTTGTCTTTCTCCGCCTGGCATATTTCACCGAGCAAAATACGCTCTAGCTCCATCCATGTTATTGCAAATGGTAGGATTTGTTTTCTTCTTATGGCTGAATAACATTCCATTATGTAGATGTACCACCTCTTCTTTATCCACTCTCTACTGATGGACACTTAGGTTGCTTCCATTTCTTGGCTATTGTAAATAGTGCTGTGATAAACATAGGGGTGCATATATCTTTGTTCAAACTGTGCTGCTGTATTCTTAGGGTAAATTCCTAGGAGTGGTATTCCTGGGTCAAACGGTATTTCTATTTTGAGTTTTTGAGGAAACTCCATACTGCTTTCCACAATGGGTGAACTAATTTACATCCCCATCAGCAGTGCAGGAGGGTTCCTCTTTCTCCACATCCTCGCCAACATTTGTTGTTGTTCATCTTTTGGATGTTGGCCATCCTAACTGGTGTGAGGTGATATCTCATTGTGGTTTTAATTTGCATTTCTTTGATGACTAGCGACGTGGAGCATCTTTTCATGTGCCTATTGGCCACCTGAATTTCTTTTTGGGAGAAGTGTCTGTTCAGCTCCTCTGCCCATTTTTTAATTGGCTTATTTGCTTTTGTTTGTTGAGGTGCATGAGCTCTTCATATAATTTGGATGTCAACCCCTTATCAGATATGTCATTTATGAATACATTCTCGCATACTGTAGGATGTCTTTTTTCTACTGATGGTATCCTTCACTAAATAGAAGTTTTTAGTTTTATATAGTCCCACTTGTTCATTTTTGCTTTTGTTTCCCTTGCCCTGGGAGATATGTTCATGAAGAAGTTGCTCATGTTTATGTCCAAGAGATTTTTGCCTATATTTTTTTCTAAGAGTTTTATGGTTTCATGACTTACATTCAGGTCTTTGATCCATTTTGAGTTTACTTTTGTGTATGGGGTTAGATAGTAATCCAGTTTCATTCTCTTACATGTGCTGTCCAGTTTTGCCAACACCAGCTTTTGAAGAGGCTGTCATTTCCCCATTGTATATCCATGGCTCATTTATCATATATTAACTGACCATATATGCTTGGGTTTTATATCTGGGCTCTCTATTCTGTTCCACTTGTCTAGGGGTCTGTTTTGTGCCAGTACCAAATTGTCTTGATTACTGTGGCTTTGTAATAGAACTTGAAGTCAGGGAGTGTAATTCCCTGTTTTATTCTTCCTTCTCAGGATTGCTTTGGCTATTCGGGTCTTTTGTGGTTCCATATGAATTTTAGAACTATTTGTTCCAGTTCATTGAAGAATGCTGTTGGTATTTTGATAGGGATTGCATTGAAATTGTAATTAGCTTTAGGCAGAATGGCCATTTTGGCAATATTAATTCTTCCTAGCCAAGAGCATGGGATGAAATTCCATTTATTAGTGTCCTCTTTAATTTCTCTTAAGAGTGTCTTGTAGATTTCAGGGATAGGTCTTTCACTTCCTTGGTTAGGTTTATTCCTAGATATTTTATTCTTTTTGATGTGATTGTGAATGGAATGGTCTTCCTGATTTCTCTTTCTCCTAGTTTATCATTAGTGTATAAGAATGTAACAGATTTCTGTGTATTAATTTTGTATTCCACAACTTTGCTGAATTCAGATATTAGATCTTGTAGTTTTGGCATGAATTCCTTAGGGTTTTTCATGTACAATATCACGTCATCTGCAAACAGGGACAGGCTGACTTCTTCTTTGCCAATCTGGATGCCTTTTATTTCTTTGTGCTGTCTGATTGCTGTGGCTAGGCCCTCAAGAACTATGTTGAATAAAAGTGGTGAGTGGGCATCCTTGTCTTGTTCCCGATCTTAAAGTAAAAGTCTTCAACTTCTCGCTGTTAAGTATAATGTTGGCTGTGGGTTTATCACATATGGCCTTTATTATGTTGAGGTACTTGCCCTCTATACCCATTTTTTTGAGAGTTTTTATCCTGAATGGATGTTGAATTTTGACAAATGTTTTTTTGTCATCTATGGAAATGGTCATGTAGTTTTTGTCCTTCTTTTCATTGATGTAGTGGATGATGTTGATGGACTTTCGAATGTTGTACCATCTTTGCATCCCTGGGATGAATCCCACTTGATCAGGATGGATGATTTTTTGATGTATTTTTTAATTTGGTTGGCTAATATTTTGTTGAGTGTTTTTGCATCTATGTTCATCAGGGATATTGGTCTGTAATTTTCTTTTTTTGTGGTGTCTTTGCCTGGTTTTGGTATTAGAGTGATGTTGGCCTTGTAGAATGAGTTTGGGAGTATTCCCTCCTCTTCTACTTTTTGGAAAACTTTAATGAGGATGGGTGTTAGGTCTTCACTAAATGTTTGATAAAATTCTGCAGTGAAACCATCTGGTATAGGGGTTTTGTTCTTAGGTAGTTTTTTGATTAGCAATTCAATTTCTTTGCTGGTAATTGGTCTATTCAGATAGTCTCTTTCTTTCTGGGTCATACTGGGAATGTTGTATTTTTCTAGAAAGTTGTCCATTTCTTCAAGGTTATCCAGTTTGTTAGCATATAATTTTTCGGAGTATTCTCTAATAATTCTTTGTATTTCTGGGGTGTCCGTAGTGATTTTTCCTTTCTCATTTCTGATTCTGTTTATATGTGTATACTCTTATTTTTTTCTTGATAAGTCTGCCTAGGGGTTCATCTATTTTGTTTATTTTCTTGAAGAACCAGCTCCTGCTTTCATTGATTCTTCCAATTGTTCTATTCTTCTCAATTTTATTTATTTCTGCTTTAATCTATATTATGTCCCTCCTTCTACTGACTTTGGGCCTCATTTGTTCTTCCTTTTCTAGTTTCATTAATTGTGAGTTTAGACTGTTCATTTGGCATTGTTCTTCTTTCCTGTGGTAGGCCTCTACTGCAATATATTTCCCTCTTAGCACGGCCTTCGTTTCATCCCACAGATTTTGTACTGTTGAATTATTGTTTTCATTGTCTCCATAAATTGCTTGATCTCTGTTTTTATTTGGTCATTGATCCATTGTTTATTTAGGAGCATGTTGTGAAGCCTCCATGTGTTTGTGAGCTTTTTCGTTTTCTTTGTGTAATTTATTTCTAGTTTCATACTTTTGTGATCTGAGAAGCTGGTTGGTACAATTTCAATTTTTTTGAATTTACGGAGGCTCTTTTTGTGGCCTATTATATGATCTATTCTTGAAAATGTTCCATGAGCAGTTGAGAAGAATGTGTATCCTGTTGCTTTTGGATGGAGTGTTCTGTAGATGCCCGTTAGGTACATCTGTTCTAAGATGTTGTTCAGTGCCTCTATCTCTGTACTTATTTCTGTCTGGTCGATTTGACCTTTGGAGTGAGTGGTGTGTTGTAGTCTCCTAAAATGAATGCATTGCATTCTATTTCCCCCTTTAATTCTGTTAGTATTTGTTTCACATATGTAGGTGATCCTGTTTGGGTGCATAGATATTTATAAGAGTTATATCCTCTTGTTGGACTGCACCTTTTATCATTATGTAATGTCCTTCTTTTTTCTCTTCGGACTTTCTTTATTTTGAAGTCTATTTTGTCTGATACAAGTACTGCAACTCCTGCTTTTTTCTCCCTATCAGTTGCATGAAATATCTTTTTCCATCCCTTTACTTTCACTCTGTGTATATCTTTGGGTTTGAAGTCAGTGTCTTGTAGGCAGCATATAGATGGGTCTTTTTTTTATCCATTCAGTGACTATGTCTTTTGATTGGTGCATTCAGTCCATTTACATTTAGGGTGATTATCAGTAGGTATGTACTTATTGCCATTGCAGGCTTTAGATTCGTTGTTATCAACAGTTCAAGGGTAATTCCCTTACTATCTAATAGTCTAATTTAACTCACTTTGTATGCTGTTACAAACACAACCTAAAGGTTTTTTTTTTCCTCCTTTTTCTTCCTCCTCCATTCTTTGTATGTTATGAATCACATTCTGTACTCTTTGTCTATCCCTTGGGTAACATCTATTTAGCCTTAGGAATACTTGCATCGATAGTCGTCCATCCAAAATGCATTGTATAGGTGGTTTGTGGGAGGTAAATTCTCTCTGCTTTTGCTTATCTGAAAACTGTTTAATGCCTCCTTCAAATTTAAATGATAACCTTGCTGGGTAGAGTATTCTTGGTTAAAGGCCTTTCTGCTTCATTGCTTTAAATATATCATGCCACTCCCTTGTGGCCTGTTGAGAAGTGATGATAGCCTGATGGGTTTTCCTTTGTATGTGATCTTTTTTCTCTCTCTAGATGCTTTTAAAAGTCTGTCCTTATCCTTGATCTTTGCCATTTTAATTAATATGTCTTGGTGTTGTCTTCCTTGGGTCTCTTGTGTTGGAAGATCTGTGCACCTCCATGTCCTGCGTGAATATCTCCTTCCCTGTATTGGGGAAGTTTTCAGCAATTACCTCCTCAATGACACTTTCTATCCCTTTTTCTCTCTCTTCTTATTCTGGTACTCCTATAATGCAAATATTGTTATCTTTGGATTGGTCACACCGTTCTCACAATATTCTTTCATTCTTATAGATTCTTTTTTCTCACTGTGCCTCAGTTTCTCTGTATTCCTCTTCTCTAATTTCTATTCCATTTACTGTCTCTTCTACTACATGTTATCTTTTAAATCCCTCCATTGTATGTTACAATTCAGATACGGAATTTCTTAATATTTGAATCTCCAACTTAAATTCATTCCTGAGTTCTTGAATATTTTTCTGTACCTCCTTACGCACTTTTATGATTTTCATTTTTAACTCTCTTTCTGGAAGATTGGTGAGTTCAGTTTCATTTGGCCCTTATTCTGGGGTTTGTGAGATTTTGGGCTGAACCATGTTTTTTTGACGTTTCATATTTCTGTGTGGTGCCCACTTGTGCACAGAAGCTCCAGTCTCTGGAGCTGCTCAGCCCATTGAGTGAGGTTGAGGGTCATAGGGGAGTGGAGGTGGTGCCTGGGGGGAGGAAAGATCTGTTTCCTGATTCCTGTCTTCAGTGCCTGTCTCTGGTATCAGAGCCAGTGGGCCAAGCACATACGTGTACACCTGTGTGTTTTGTGTCTTTAGCTGTTGTTGGCGGGGCCTCCCTCTGGCTGGCCTGATGCCAGCACAGTCACTGTCAGTTTGCAAACTGGCGCTGGCAGGCTAGGAGGAAGGTGCAGCAGGCTGTGTGTCACAGTGGGGGGCCTCAGAGCTGAGTATGCAGCCTGGGGGATGGAGCACCTGAAGCTCCTTAAAGTTCCCAACCAGCTGGCCAGAGTGCTCCCTGGCAACCTTGTCCATCTGTCCCTTCTCCTGGGCAGCAAGCTCCATGCAAACCCCACTCCTTCAGCAGCCCTCTCACTGCTAGGAAGCCTCCAGACCGCCTGCTTTTCCTCCGACACAGAGCGGCTGGGTGTGGGTCCCCTCCTCCACAAAAGGTCGGAATGTCAGTCTCTCATGCCCTCCACCTGTCTGAGCTCCCCTACCTCCAGAGCACCACACGCTATAGGATTCTGCTCACAAAGCAGATGTCCAGGGCTAGGTGTTCAGCAGTCCCAGGCTTTCACCCCCTCCCTCGCTCCTTTTCTCTTCCTCCTGCCCGTGAGCTGGGGTGGGGGAAGGGCTTGGGTCCCACTGGATTAAGGCTTTCATTCATTAACCAGTTTTGTGAGGTCTGCTCTGTTCATGAGATATGTATGCAGTTTGGTTGAGTCTTCTTTCTTATTGCTGTTTTAGGGTTAGTTGCATTAATTAACTATATTTTTGTACTATTAGTGTTTTGGGGAGGAGTTCTCCATCTCCCCTCTCACACCGCCATCTTGAATCTCAGCCACACTGAAGAACTTTTAAACCCCAATATCCAGGCCACTTCGCATTTATTAAAACAGTATCTATTGCTGAATAACTACATATATTTTTAACCTTCCAAAGTTATTCCAATGTGCAGCAAGGTTTAACAAAGAGATAGATATGATTGTGTTTATTAAAACAAATATGAAATACCGTAGAGCAGTAAAAAAGAACATCTTATAGATTTGAATTGTATATTTGTGCATCAGTATGACCAGTTTAAGACTAGAGTATGTTCTTATCTGCACAGTCAATAAATATTAGTCACCTTCTATGAATGGATAAATACAGCAAATTACAGAATAATATGTATCTAAATAAGCCATAAGCTATTATTGATTTGCTTCATACCATTTGTATAAAAAATAATGTGTTCATCTTCAAATGGTTACAATATCTGTATGTAAAAATTTTTAAATGGTCTTGAAGAATGCACATCAAACTCACAATAATATTTCCCTCTGGAGAGGCAAGAGGGGCAAGCTTTGGCAAAGTAGATATTAGCTGCACAGTGTATTATTTTATTTTTTGGTGGAAAAAACAGGAAAATAATATGCTAAAATACTATATTATTTCATGATGGTAAAACTTTGAGATAACTTTTCTTTGCAATTTTGCAAATTTTTATAAAAATGACATTCTGTTCAACTGTGTCAGTTAAGGTTTTATCAGAAAAACAGAAAACAGCTATGCATTTCAGGCACGAAGAAGTTCAGTCCAGGGTTTAGTGGCTTACACATTCACCCATTCATGCAGGGGGCTGGAAAAGCAAATGTTAGGTAAAGCCATTGATTTCAGGAAATCTGGAACCTGTAGAAATCACATGAAACTATTGCCTGAAGCACTAAAGTGTGCAAGTCATAGGAGAACTTTTCAGAGGCCATTGCAAAAGCTGGCATCTGCCCTCTGCAGAATTATCTGCCAGACAATGCCAAAGACACTATATTGGCTTCTACTTCACCACAACTCTCGCTTGAGCTTGTCTTACCTGCTGATTCTAAATCTGAACTCCATGCAAGGGTTTCTGGGAAATACAGTGTTCAGGCTTCCATCCCCTACAAAATAGGGAGGAAAAAAAAAGAAGCAATGCTGTGTGCCCAAACACAAACTACCAAGCATGTAAAAGAATAAAACTGCATAAGAAAACAACACAAATAAATGGAACACTATACATCATGCCATACTATCGTATCACTGTTTACAGAAATTAAAGAGTAAGAACACAAATAGAGAGTGCCTTTATAAAAGAGTATGAGGCCAATTTGAAGCAGGCATTTCAGCTGGAAGCAAGCATAACTCTGATTCTATATAGTTAGTGATTCATTTGATTAAAAGGCAAAATTCTGAGAAAATGTACATACAGATGATAGAAACAACAGTATATCAACTTATTGAGCGTTTATCATGTTACAGGTACTTGACTGTTATCTTCACTAATCCTCATAAAAGCCCCACAAAATGCATGCTACTATGCCCATTTCTTGCAGCTGGAAAATATGTTAGGAAGATAACACAATACTTGCCCCAAATCACATGGGAAGCTACAGGAAATATGCAAATGAGATTGCAATTCAGTCTGACTCTGAATCAAAATCTCACATCCATTCTTAATATACAAAATGGCTTCTTGGTTTAAAAGTCTTAGTATACAGTAGGTATCATTACAATTGAGAACTAAACAGAAATAACTACAAAGCACAAGCTGTACAGGGCTGATAGATGAAACTAAACTGGATGAGACAAACATAAACCTTTTAGTCATAGTATTATAAATATCACAAGTGAAAAGCTATTGGAATTACTAATATATATATGTGTATGTATGTATATCATTGCTAGGACTTATTTCCCAGGAGCTCTACACTGTCTCATTCAGTCCTCACAGGAACTCTGCATATTAGTTTCTTAGGACTGCCATAACAAAGTACCACCAACTAAAGCTTAAAACAAATGTATTCTCGAAAAGCTGTGTCTAAAATCAACGGTTCAGCAGAGACTTCCTCCCTCTGGAGGATAAGGGGAAGATACGTTCTTTACCTCTCCCAGCTCAGGTGGCAGTCAGCATTCCTTGACTCATGGCTCCATCACTTTCATCTCTGTTCCTGCAGACACATTGCCCTCCTTCTTCTCTTTGTATGAATTATCTTTTCCACACTCTTATAAGGAACTTGTCATTGGATTTAGGGCACACTCAAATAATCCAGGATGATCTCATCTCAAAGTCTTTAGTTTAGTTACAGCAACAAAGACTCTTGCCAGATAAGGTAACATTCATAGGTTCTGGAGAAGGGATGGTGGATAGTATCTTTTGGAGGACCACAACTCATCCCACTACCCTCTGTAATGTAGGTATAATTATCACTGTTTATCCAAGATTAAACTGAAGCTTGTAGGTTTAAGTGATGTAGAAACAGTTTACTTACTAGATTACTAGTTTATTATAAAAGGATATGACATGACTCAGAAACAGCCAGATGGAAGAGGTGCACAAGGCAAAGATTGGGGAAAGGGTGTGGAGTGCCTTGCAGGGATGCCACTCTCTCTGGACCTGTGTTCACAAACCTGGAAGCTCTCCAAAACCCACCCTTCTGGGTTTTATGGAGGCTTCAACAGAGAGGCATGATTGATTAAGTCATTAGCCATAGTAGACTGATTCACTTTCCCCTCCTCTCCCAGAGGTCCTGAGTTAGGACTGAAAGTTCCAACCCTCTAACCACCTGGTTGGTTCCCCTGACAACCATCCTCCATCCTAAGGTGAGGTCCAGGTCACCTCGTTAACATAACAAAGACACCTTTATCACTCTCACCACAGGACATTCCAAGGGTTTTAGGAGCTCAGTGCCAAGGTAGTAAACAAGACCAAATATATACTTACTATAAATCATAATATCATATTTCCTATAGTTTAAAATAGTTTATATGTCTGTGTATTTACTTTTTTAAAAGAAACTGGATATATTCTTATTCCATAGAATGGATTAGTCTTTGCCAATTAATTCTCAGGTGTTTGTTTTAAAGACCCAATAATAAATAGTATCTGCACGTTATGATAGATATAAAGATATCTACTGAGTGATCCCACAAGTGAATTGGCTAAGTGCCTGTTTTCTAGACAGTGATAGAAGATAATATAATGCCTATTATAATACTAAAAATGAAATCATTTCCATTGTTTCACTTTATCACTGTTACAATTGTACAAGAAAATGGATATTTCTTTAACTTTTCAAGAGCATCTTCACAACACAATTGTGTTTATAATTGCCTATTTTTTATTTAAAATACCCTTGAAAAATTAAACATAAATAATTATTGATCATGAATAATTAAACACATAAATAATTTTTGATCATGAAATAGTTAACTTTAAGTACTCACGAGTTGTTAATGTTTAGCTCTCTGTTACTTAGGCTGAGATACAGCCAGTAGGCATTGACAGAACCACATACATTGTTAAAATATTAAAATACTCTGACCACGTCTATCCAAAATTCAGCAACCAAATTATTGACAGAGTCAAGGGTTATTTTCTGAATGACTAGTGACCCTGCTGAAACAGTTGTTAAGCATTTTAAATATCACCCCTTAATAATACCGTGTACATGTAGCATTCAACAATTACAGAGATCCCAACAGATTCGTAAGTTCCTTGAGGACTTTTCTTGCTCTTCTTTGTGTCTCCTATATGTGCTATAACTCATAAACCCTGTAAAGGAGGAAAAAATAATTTCTCCTCTCTGCTTCCAGGTTCTTGGCTGAAATACCATCCCTCATAATAAAAAGAAAGATTAACAGGAGAAAACCAGATTTAACTATGTGTATACACACAGGAGCCCCACAACACTAGGAGACTCTAAGAAGTGACCAGAGCAGGAAGCATGTATACCTTATAGAAACAGTAAATTTGTGAAGAATTGACAAGACAGGAATTTGGGGTAGGAATAGTAAAATGGTGAGGAAGAAACAAGGTTTTTGTAGTCTTCTTGGCCTTAAATTCCCTGGATCAGGTGACAAGGATGCTTCTACCTTCCTGGTATATGAAAAGCCGCTTTCACATGTGAGATTTATCTTCTGCTTTCAGGGGGACAAAGGAAGATCAGAAAGCATCCTTCTGGCCCCAAATGCTTCTCAAGGAACTTTATTTCAAATAAATCAATATGCCAAAGTAGCATATTTTGGGGGGACATATTCTGAACCCCTTTATCCACATGCCAAATTAATATTTTTGACATTTAGTAAAGACACTATCATTAAATTATTTGCTAAAGAGAAGAATGCTTAGAAGATACTGTCTACCCTATTCGCTTGAGTAAACAGGCATTTTATTTTTGCTTATTTGTTTTTTTTTCTTCTTTTGACTATGTATCCTCCCTGAAGTTTTACTATTCTGGGTGATTCTTTTCTGTTGCACTTCACATTTAAATCTAAGTGCTTATTTCCAAAACACTGATATTCAAAAGAGACCTTCTGGAAGAATGATTCTATGTCTTTATTTAAAATTCTTTCATCAACAATTTCGGTTTAATGGGTAGAAAAATATATGAGCTGGAAAAAAAGGAAAAAAGAAAAGGAGCCAAGAAAGAAATCCAGGGTTAATAGTGGTCAGCAAATTAAAGCTTGTCATGTGATGAGTACATGAAATGCAATCAGCAAAGCCAAACAAAAGGAATGTAATTTTAGCTATGTTGTCAACGTATCAATAACTGGATGATGGGTACAAAAATACTGTACCATGCAATCAACAAAGCAAGGCATTCTTCTTGTTATATATATATTTTAAATCCACCTCCCTTCCAAGACTTTAGGATATAAGAAACGTTCCCAGAGATGAAAGAAATCTACCCTATCCTTGCCTCTACCCTAATCTTTCCTCCAAATTTATTTCCATTAATGTGATATATTGTGTATAAATGTCATGCCACAACCAAGGTATATAAATAAAATTATTTTCCACTAGAATAAAACTTAATTTCTGTTTAGGCCCAATTCCAGTGGAATTTGAAAATGTGGTCTTAGCCAATTTAAGGACTCTATGATTTGAGAGTTTTCCCTTGCCTTACCCTGGATTTTGGTCTAAAGTCTCTTGGGGGCTATTTGTTGACTAAGGCATTGGGTAGGCAGGTAGCTACTATCTGGTCCTCAGTCACTGCCAACTCTCCATGCTGGTAAATACTGAGATTAGTACTGTTTCTTTAATAAACATTTTATCCATCCATGTAAATAATTGGGACAGCCTAAGTTCCATCTGTTCTTTAATAATTGGTCTACAGCTACATCCTTGACCACAGGACTCTCACTATGACTCGCTCTCAAGTATTCCTGCTTTTCTTGAGCATTCAGGTGACACAGTACATATTCACACTCCACTGGAGTTCAAGGAATGCTAAGTATGTCACAGACCCATTACCTGTGTATCTAACTCAGTCATCTCTCCTTTCCTGCTCCTAAGCCAAGCCTACAGGTACTCTGTGAGGCTGTCTACCTTTCTGGAATATCTGAGGTTGTCCCCTGCTCTATGTGGAGTTCTGCCATCCCTCTCCACCTCTCACCCCACTTCAGTTGGAAGGCAGGGCACAGGATGAATTCTCTCTGACTCTTCTTACCTCTACATTTAGCCTATGGAATTTTTATCTAACATGGCACAGATGGTCTTTGATATCGGTTGTTAAGGGCAAAAACATAATGTTCTGAATCCTGTAGAGATTAGCAAGGTGAACCCTAGTAGTTCAAATTCTTGCATTTCAAGTTACTTTTTCCACTAAAACTTTTGTTCTGCCATTGACCTTAGTTTTGAAAGTCATCTTAAACCCCAAAAACCTATGGTGATGATTCCATGGGTGTATACATTTTTCAAAATTCATTTTAACTGCATAGTTAAAAAAAAGGACATTATATTGTATGTAAATTATACTTTACCAAAGTTGATTTAAAGAAGACAATAAAGACTCAAAATTTAATAAGCCCCTTTTTTCTTTGGTATTTTCTTCCAGGTAATTAGCAGAAAATACCATAAACACTCTTATCTGTGGAATGTAATAATTAATGTTAGAGGATATAGGAAGGAAGAAAATCTCAAAATAATATCCTAAACAATAATAACAGCAATAATAGTGGTGATGAAAACTAACCCTTGTCAGTTTCTACTGTGTGCCAGAAAACACAGAATTTATAGCAGTTAATCTTCACTAGTCTATAAAATGGTATATGAACAGCTAGGTTTTACAAATAAAAGAGCTGAGGCTTGGGAGATTAAGAGACGTATGTGAGATCACACAGGTTGTTTGTGGCGAGGAGTGATTTAGAAGCAGAGAATCTAACTCCCAAGTCCTCACTCTTGGCCACTACCCTATAGCAATGTTTAAAGGCAATTTTTTTCAATCAAATCTACAATCATAATACAAATGAAAGTTACAATGATAATATTATGAGGTTCATGCTAATGATGATGATAACATGATGAAATGTGCTGATATTGGCAACTTTTAACATTAATGCCAGCCATTTTTAGTGTCTAATATATATTTACCGTGCACAAAAGTCTTATGACAATGTTACTGTTATCATCATAATATTAAAAATGTGAAAACTGAGGCTCAGGGAACATAAATAACATGTCTAAAATCATACAGCTGAAAAGAATTACAAATTCGACAGAAATACAGATTTGATTGACGTCAGAGCCCACTCAACTACTTTGATTTAATCGCCTCTATAGCTTGTTTTTCTCTCTTTAAAAATAAGCACATTATTTCTTTTGCTACCATGTTTGGATCCCCATACTGAGTAATTTAGCAATATTCCATTATTATTATTTATTTGGGATTGTTAACTAAATAATAAATGTCACTGCTTTTTCAAGAAAAGAACATGCTGTCATCTTCTTCAAATATGGAGGCTGATAAAATGGAAAAAATAGAACTAAACCATTTCTGAACTTTGGTTTATATCAATATATTCAAATCTATGTGCACATGCAGCTATCCATCTCTTTATGTCAGATCTCCATCAATAGATTTGCTCAACTTACATATTATTGATCATTTTAAGGTGCCATGTGAAGATAAGATGAAAAGCACGTAGAGAGGAGCAGTAACTTTAAAAGTTTTTATAGCTACCTTTCGTTCCCCAGCACTACCAGTTGAAAAGTCATGTATTACCACTACTTCCTGAATCCATGAATGCATATAAACTTACAAGCAACTATTTACTTGTTTCCCAGGGGTTCTTAATATTAATGTGAAAATATGTTGTGCTACACTTTCAAGAGGCTTGGGAATAAAGAGAAATGCTTATAAGAAAGCTCCAGTCATAACGTTCAGAGCCTTGCATGGAATCCATTCTGGTAGCAAACAAATGTTGGTCAGTGTTTGAAGATCATAACGATGTGAAGTAAACAGGAATCAACATTTGGACCTTTAGGATGGACCTTAAGTTTGCATATTTGGGACTAAGGAGTTAGGATGCCCTTGAGCATAGAACAAGGTAAAAAACGAAAGCTTGGGAAATATATGATGGGTTTTGATAATCTCCAAGCAGGCGTGAAGCAAGAGGCAGCAGGAAAGCTCCATTTAAAGGTTGTTTTCTCAGTTATTTTCTACACTACTGCTTAACACTATAATTTTATTACCCATTGGACTGAGACAAAGATGACTTCAGCCTCTCAGTCTAACCTGAACATGTTTTAGCAACTCCCATGAAAAGTCCCTGCATTCTAAGTGACATGTTGCCACATACAGCATCAGAGAGAAAAACAATTTTGCCTGAAGGAAAGAGTCATGCTCGCCCAGGAATATTTAGTATTTATGTATTACTGGAACGATCTCTGTAGCCTCAGAGGCTAAGACACTTTTATCCCTCCAGTAGTTTTATAAGAATTTGTAATCCTAAAAATACTTAAATAATTTAATTTTGTTTCAAAATGTGAAAACCTATACTGATGAATGTTTTCTCTAGCTGTTATTCGTGTAAAATTGATTAAGCATACAAATAACATATGTTGCATGTCTAAATTAATATTATTTATTTTAAATAAGTTTCACATATGAAAAACTTATTCTGTTCAAGAACTCAAGTACAGCAGTGATTTGGAAAGGTGGCTTTGTTCAAATACTAGTTGAAACAACTGGACAATACAGAGTTGACCATCCCATTCTGGGATATAGAAATTAGACTAATTCCTAGCAGTCCTCGTATCAGATGATACTAGGACTTTTTAAATTATAAAAACAACAGAGTATATTAGATTTATAGGTTTATCAAAGTTGAAATACATTTCTACTTCATCAGGCCAAAGCATTGTGTAATGAAACTATTATGATACAGTAATTATAAGAGTAATAGGAAGAACTAGCTGGCAGAGCCTGAGACATAATGAGAAGGTGGTAAATTCCTATTTCCATTTACTTTGACTGTCTAGTAGGTACATGTGGTAACTAGGATATATGGTTGGAACACTTGGGTGAAACTACATCATGTTCGGTATTTTGTGACTACAATCTGAGCCATCAAATTCAAAAGGGCATCTTATATGCTATTGTACAGGTGTATGTTAGTGTTCAGAAAAAAATGTAGATAACATGATGCACCTGTTATGGAACGTTAAACTATGAGGCCTTAGAGGCCATGGAAACAAACTGCACTTTATTGCTCTCTCTTTCAAGGTTTTCTTTATTTATACCCTTCTTTCTTCCACACTTGGGGTAAAAAAATGTGAAAGTCAATCATATTGGTGTCAGGTCTTAGAATCCTCATATCTCCTTTAAATCTTCATAAATAACAAAAGAAGATGAGTATTCCTCAAATAAAAATAGCACTTCAATTAAATACTTCAGGAGAAAATAGAAATATTTATCCCCATTAAATTATTATCTTCCATTAAAGTGGCATTTTCTTCTCCATGTAATCACCTTCAATAGTCTAATGAAGAAAATATAACAAATGGTATGCAGTTGCCACAGCAACATTTTTTTTTACATATACTTAGATATTTTTTTCTTTTTCCATTTTCTCTGCTTTGATTTAATAGGATAAAACCCTCTCTAATATTTGCAATTTTGCATTTTCACTAGTCTCAGTTTTTGGTTTTGCTTCATTACAGTGAATAATTTGAAAAAGGATATACGTCTCAATAATGGGATCTGTTCACACTTAATTACTCGGTGGCATTATTTTTGTAGACATCATGCTGCTGACAAATACTGTGGTTTCCTGCTTCATGAGGTAATTAATAGTGTTGTTTACTGTTCTATAAGTTTTCTCTTTGTTAAACACAATTTGTTTAGAAAATTAGGCACTAAAATGCATATGGACTTAACGGATACCAAATAATAAAGTATTATCAAGGATTTAATGATACTAAAATAGCTTTGGGAAAAAATAGTACTCTGATGCAAATAGTTGCTATGGTGATAGCTTGAAATCACTGTGATTTATTTAAAATATATTTTAAGAACATGTGAATTTTACTAACATTAAAAAAAAACTAGATTCTACCAGATTAACAACAAAAAAAAGGGAAAGGAGCTTTATATTTCTAAGTTTTAATATGTTACTGTTTTATATCAACCTTTTGGATATCAATTTGCCTGACCAGAGGAGATGCTTACTTTCAAATATGCAAACTATATCAATGATAGAAGAGATTCATATATTGCTTGGGAGAGTGAAATAAATGAATTTCATAGCATTACAAAACCCAAAGCCATATAATATACACACACAACACACACACACACACACACACGTCTGTGTGTTTATATATATGTGTATATATATATAAAATTATACACGTGTATATAAAATCATATAATAGATCATAAGTAGGAAAACTAGCAGTGTCAAAACCAGGATGAGTCACTAGAAATGACTACAGAAATTATAAAACATAACTGAAAGCTCAACAGAACAGTGTCAAAAATAGAGTAGACACTAATAATGATGTTACATGAGCAAATTAATGCTCTAATTATACCATTTACCTTAGCATCATTTCAATAATATATGTTGAATTCCTGCAGTATATGTAAGTTTTCAGTAATATTTCCCTGCAATATGTAAAGTTAAAACTGTAGAATATATATTATCTAAACTTAATGTATTAATTAATTATACTGTGGGGATACAAAGCCTAGTATTGAAAAGCAAACATTACCTACAAAGAACAGTCATAGACAATGGATGGTCATCTGTTACTTTTCTAAATCAAGTCAATAACCCCTAAAGCAAATGGACACTGTTGGAAGGGTCATCTAAGAATACTGACACACGTAGAAGAATGATTCAACGACTTGTCATATGGGTTAAATTAAAATGAGGCCATACCTGTGCTCTCATATATTGAAGTCATATATGAGGAGGTCATGAGCAAAAACTTTTTGAAAGAAAAAACAAAGAGAATAATTTACCTTCACATTTTTTTCACATTTATTTATAAACTAGTCTGTTTTTGGTTTTCACTGACAGATTGCTCTCAAATAATCTCAAATTACTAATAATTGGGTCTGATATACACACACACATACATAGCTAATCTTATTTAACTAATAATGTTTGGGCTAATATTTGTTTAACTGTTTATAATTTACCTATTACATTCTTCCTAATTGATCGTTTGATCTCTATAGCAACTCTGAAAATTTGAATAACTTGAATTTCACAGATTGAGACTAAAAAGCAAAGTAGTTAAGTATCTGAACCAAAATTTAGTCAGGACTCAAACCCAGGCCTTTTGACGAAAGACTCCACATGCTTGCAAATCTAGCCTTTTCTTTCATGCAACTTCAGTTTCATGAATATTTTATTTTGTGATTTGAACATGTACTCTAATACCTCCTGTGTAACAGTCCTTCAGATAGACAGGAATACCTGAGTCACCTCTGATATGCTGCTGATTCACTGGCAGGTGTTAAGGAGCTGTCTAATTTGTGTAAAAACTTAAAAGTTCTTGGTCAGTCAGCCAGTCTACCCAAATCTTCTTGACAAGATTATTATTTATTGAAGAACAATTTTGTTGATAAGAGACAAAAATACTACACATATTCTAAGACTATAGAAATTTATACTGGTTGGGATCCATTCCTCTTACCTCAGCCAGAATATTCAAAAGATGGTGTCTGGGGGTGAAAAAGACATGAGACAAATTTTAAAGAAGAAAGAGAGATAGAAAAAAAAAACACCCAGAATATTTATTGAATATCTAACATATGCCTTTCACAGTGTTAAGTTTTTTCTCCACAATTAACCTTTGAGGTGATCATTTGACACTCATTATGAAGATAAGGAGAATGAATCAGGCAGTGGAAGATAAAAGTGACTCAGAAAATACCATCCAGTTAGTAGGTAACAGCCTCGAGATTAAAACCTAAATTTTTCAGATTCTAAAGCTCTTAACCAATATAGCATGCTCATGTTTCACCATTTTCAAAACATGAGCATATGTGTCAATAGGATTACAGGTGTATATGACTTATTTAATCTTCACAATAATACTAAGTAGGTATTTCAATTACCATCCCCAAATTATAAATGGGAAAATTAAGTTGCAGAGATAGTTATGCTGATGAAAAGTGTCAAAGGTAAGAACTAATAAATCTTCTCGATCTACTAAAAACACTGATTTCTGATCAAACTGGCATAGATAGTGACCTGCAAGAATGCCACAAGTTACTTAAACTACAGTAAACATAGAGCAAGAGTGGGAACAAGGAAGCATTTATAAAGTTTGCATCTTGATATAGAAGAGATTTTTATGAATTTATATCTTTATAGTCTGTAGTTATTTAGCATAAGAAAAATGTGAACAAGAATCTAAAAACACATTTCTCATTCTTTTCCTTTAAGACTGATTTCTAATATACGTCTGTAAATTCATTCATTTACCCAAAAATATTTATTTCATGTCCAAGATACTAGGGATTTGTAAGTAAGTGCATAAATATGTAAGTATAGGCTCCTAAAGTCTACCTGTTAAACAGAAACAAAATAAACATGTAAGTA